>JAMPIV010014392.1:0-252087 GCA_024509875.1 Oreohelix idahoensis
ACACACAATTAAGTTAAACTTATATTTGAATTTCTTTCTATTTCTTCTCACTTATTTTGTTTTTCCTTCTCTCATAACATCGCGTTACATTAGAACCTTAATAATTTATCTCTTAATTTAATTAATTAATTTAATGTTAATTAGTCAAATTAATTCCTATATGACATACTAATACGACAGACCTTACTTTAATTTAATTCTATCATTCACTATTAACATTGGACATTTATTTAGTTGATATAATAATATGTATAATATTGATATATAATGTGACTAATGTTAGATGACTATGACAAATAGTTAGTTGACATGACCGCAACACGGTTCTACTCAGAACATCGTCGGCCATATGTCACAATTGTGTTAAATTTTTTTGAAAAATTGTTAAGTCGGATAGATATTGAAAAAAAATCTATCGATTTTTTTTTCCCCGGTGTACAGGGAATTGTTACGGTATATGATATTAACGCCGTCTGCTAAAGGTTATCAGACGTGCAATTGTAAAGGTTAAGGCATTTAATATATTGCGATAGATGTTTCAATTACTGAACGCTCCATACACGATCGATCATGACGTGTATAGCGTTGTTTAGGACACAGTCGGTAACTAAGAAACGCTACCCTTTGTTACTTGACCGCCAAGCTGAATAGCTGCGTTTTTTCTAACCTTCCAATTCAATGGCATGATATAGCCATTTTATGTGCATTTTTGATGGATCAGGGTCAGTCCTAGAACTCTATATGAGAGGGAAAATATTGGAGGTTAGTAATTAACTAGAATCCTCAGAAGGATGAGAATAATCGTCAAATTCATATGAAATATTCAGAGACATACCAGGCAACGATAAAGCAGACAGACTAGCACAACTAGGAGCAAACATGGTTCAAACAAACTCTCCAGCAAACATGTAGACAGCTAACCGAATCCTCCAAAACAACTTCAAAGAGGAATGGCTGAACCGATGGGCAAAAGGGTCAACTGTTCGTGTTTTGTAGAAAGAAATGGCTCAACCCAAAAAAATTAAAACATTAATAACTTATAACGTGCGGAGAAGCGCACAATTTTCCAACAGACTGAACAAGCACTTAAACAAATTAAACACCACGCATGAGTCTAGTGAACAAGGCAGTCCTTGTTCTGGAACCCCCAGGGCAAGAGAGGCAGAGGTAGACCAAGAAGCACAAGGAGAATGGACGAGAACAAAACTAGGAAACATGCATTAAGAAGAGAAACATAATCAAGGAATGCAGAGCTAGACAAATCTTATTGTACAACCCCCAGATTTTATATAACGCATTACGCGTCAGAAACTGTCATGACGGGGTCTTCCAAATTTAGCATTGTCGAAGTTCAAAACTCGCTTTCTGTCTTTCGATGCATTCAATTTCCGGAGAAGCTCAATTATCAGATGTATGTAAATCTAAAGGGAGCATCTGAAAACAGAACTTTTGACTATTCTTTCGTTAAATTATTCATGCGTTTATTCATTCGATGATCTCCTTTTTTTTCGCTCATTTTGGAACATATATTCCCCACTACAGGAAAAATGTGCCAAGCATTCATGTGCGCTTATATTGGTGGTTCCCGTAGCAACGTTTTTACATGGTGAGGTTGCCACCCCATTCACAATCTCACAATAGACGACATGTTTGATGAAGCAGTAGTTCTAATGTTTTTTTTTTCGTCGTTCTGAGACCCCGTTAACAACGCAAGGCAACCTCTGCCACTGCACGTAGCTATCTCCTCGATGTGAGCTAACAAAAAAAAACAAACACAAAAACAACAAACAAAAGGGAAATTCAGCTTTGCGATAGTGGAACAACAAAACATCAAGACATTGATAAATTAGTTTTCGATAGAAAAGACAAACTGCTCCAAACAGCAACAACGAACATAAATAATTAGTAGCAAAAATACATCATCTGATGAAATTACTTAATAATATATTTTAAAAAAAGAACTTAGGTGAGAAAATTCCGAAGAGAATCTTGTCACGCTGGGTTAGATCATTCTTCATAGAGCTAGAGAGATGTTTGACTTGGTAGTTAATCATGCGGAACGTTAGTTAGCTGGGAAAGAAATTGTGCAGAGAGATAATTACCTCCTGGATTTCAGCCCTAGTTAAATATAAACAACAAAATTAATTCTTTTGGTTATTTTTAATCATTTATTACTTAATGCAAGATAGCAATTTTGTTGCGCTGGCAATTAAAGCGGCATTGATGAGTCATATTACCCGGAGAGAGAGAGAGAGAACGAACGAACGAACGAACGAACGAACTTTATTTTCAAAGGGTTAAGAATTGGGCACGCAGGCCCGTCTGACATTCTGCCCTTCCTCTCTCTCTCATCATGTATACTAATATCCTTTCATCCTCACATTTACTTTAAGCATTATTAAGGCATTTATCATTATAAAAGTAATATTACATTTGCAATAATCATCATAATTAAAGTGTTTTTAAAATAAGATAAAATAATATATAAAAAAAAATAAAATAAAAAAGAATCGAATTCTTCGTACTGTAAATTAGTGATTTGAGACATATTCAGAGGTATGTTATGAGAGGTATGTTATGAGAGAGAGAGAGAGAGAGAGAGAGAGAGAGAGAGAGAGAGGGGGGGAGAGAGAGAGAGAGATTTTACCTCCAAAAACCACAATTTTATGCAGTGGCGCATCTACATTTTGGGGTCCCTGAAGCTTGAACTATTAGAGGGACCCCTTTTATTTAATAAAAATGTGTTGGGGGATGGGAAAGAAACGTATTATAGAGAAAACAGGACTTCAGGGCCCTGAAGCTCAAGCTTCTTTAGCTTCATAGTAGACCCGCCTCTGATTTTAGGCAAGAAATAAATAGTAGCTTCCAATTTTTGTCTTGTTTTCTATTACCGAGCTTTAATACCCTGTTCAACCTTTTGGTTATATTTGTGGTATATTGTGTGATAGCTTTCAATATTTGTTTCATTTCTTTATATCCTGTCCGTGATTAGCTTCATTGAAAGAAAGCGGGTTCAATGTAGCAGTGAATAATTCTTTTACTTATATCTGCTGTTGGCAGCGATGAAATCTACGTCTATTTTTAGCTGGTGTTATGTACACGACTAGTGTGCGCAAACTTGTGTAGACGTACTACTCTGCTCTAATTCTTCCGTTCTCTTTTGCCATGAAGTGTTGCGATGAGCTGACGTTTTTCCACCTTGAGCCAAATCTGTCGCATTGGCTCTTGTGAGCTGGTGTTTATGTAAGATTTATGTAATATTATCTAACATTCTATCTTTTGCTCTTCCTCGTGCTCTAAAACCAGATCTTTTTCTGTTGTAGGCACGTAGTGGTAATTGATCGGGTTCCATTTTCACAAGATGGCCAAACCACTTGTTTCTGCTTGTCTGTGTATTTCATGGTATGATTCCTAAAAATATTTATTGTCATAATGTCTCATCCTATCTTTCCGGGTAACATTCATGGCTCTTCTTTAGCATCTCATTTCGCACGATATGATGTTCAGAATAGATAGTTGTTTTCAGAGTTTTTGAATGTCTTTTAAACTGGCATTTAAATAATTCCCCAAAACAGAAATTACTCATCAAATGGTAAGATTTATATAAGTTTGACCATAATAATGTACTTACTTCGAACTTTGACAAGTTACACAGTATATTTTTGTCTGAATGAGGCAAACTAAAACATCGAAGAAAAGGAACATAAGGAGTCTTAACCTCTAAAAGCAGGGTTTCTCAAACTGTATTCCACGGAACTTGGGGGAAGGGTCCGTTTACATTACCTAAGATTTAAAATGTAAAATTTGTAATTATGCTTTTATGTACATTTTTTCCAAGAAAGGGTCCATGACCTTTATTGGACAATCAAAGGTGTCCATAGCCTTTACAGGACAATCAAAGGAGTCCATTGCCGTCATCGGACAATCTAAGGGATGTATAGCCTTCACTGGAGAACCAAAGGTGTCCATAGCCTTCACTGGAGAATCAAAGAGGTCTATATTCATTGGAGAATCAAAGTTGTCCATAGTCTTCATTGGAGAATCAAAGTTGTCCATAGTCTTCATTTGAGAATCAAAGTTGTCCATAGTCTTCATTGGAGAATCAAAGAGGTACATTGCCTTCATTGGACAACCAAGTGCTTCATGGCATTTACTGGACAATCAAAGGGGCCCATAGCCTTAATCAGCCAATCAGAGAGGTCCATGACATAAAATAGAAGAAGAAACTCTGCTCTAAAGACTAGTTAATCAAAGTTCTCTCCTTTCTTTTCCTAACTTTTTTTTTCGTGTGTCCTTGACGAAGACCTTGTTGTAGAACAGTAATCCATTTCTTTGTTCTTTGTTCGATTAAAAGCAAGGTAAAGTTAGTCCCAAAACAGATACAGATTTATCTTTCACGGTGCAATGCGCACTTTTCCCGTATTTTCCAGAAAAGCTGATGGGATTTTGAATTGCTCGTTATAGGGTGTTTCAGACAGACAATTAGTAATATGGCGATTGTTGTTAAAAAAATATTCTCTTAACGAGAACGAAACAAATGGTTAGTCTTCAATTGAGCTTACCTCATTGGAAGCTATGTCAGCGCATACTTTAAGATACGCATGCAGAAAATGGGTTAATAGGTGATAGGAAAATCTATAGAGAGCGATACAACAGGAGGTTTTCTGATCATCAGAAATAGTCCCCCCGTCGATCAAGTGTTTCGGCCCCTTAAACTCCTTTACACTATAAGGGGGGCGGGCCCACTTAGGTCATGACTCACAAGTGTCAGCCTCCTATTGTCTAGTTCCAAAGTGAACTAGGAAAACGAGAAGAGGGGAGACAAGGCAAAGGCAAGAAAATGACGTGTTTGGTTTTTAAAGCAAAGTTAATTAGATTAATGATGTGTAAAATATGTTTAAATTAACTGATTGGAGTAAATTAACGATGCGTTCAACACATGTACGTAAATTAACGAGGTGTGAAGCAAACTTGCCGTAATGGAGTGAAAAATGTGGAGTGAGAAGTCTGCTGTATGTTGTAAGATTAGACCTAAATTAATATTAGACAAACATAAAGGTATGTTTTCAGGCGCTCGTAAGAAATAAAGAAGTAGAACACCAGACAACAGAAAAACCACAGACGCGAGTGGCTTACCCAGGGTTCGAACCTCGTACCTTCCGTACGACAACACCGCCTAATACAAGCGAATCACACTATCCTCCCGGCCAGCTAGGCATCCCCTATAAAAGATGCTTTACTGACCGGTCATTAGTGCGAAACACAAGACTAGACCTACTACTTACTCAGGCCTGCTGTAAAAGGAGACTTATATTACGTTGCTCATGAAGCTTGCAACCTTCATCACGTAAGACAAATTGTTACATAAACCATGGCTGCATGAGTGTGATCTTTGGTGGTTGGTTCCTGAAAGGGGCGAACTGAAGTCGTGGCTCCATGTTCCACATGAAGGGAAAAAGGAGGTGATTGATTGATTGATGCCAGCTCAACCTGATAACACATTTTGTGAATAAATAAAAAAGTGCGTACAAGAAGTTTCATATTTGTTTATCAAATTCAAACACAATAGTCTATAGGTTGACACGTTAAATTAGAAAAAAAAAAAAAACACACACACAGTTATAAAGAAGAGGTCAAAGCAACAACAACAAAATTGTCCTGATATCATGGCATCATAAGCCACACCACTCTTATACGTCATTTGGATATTGATAGAAAACATTCTTCCGGTCAACGTGAAAACAGTTGTTACTCTGAAGAGCTCTCTCTCTCTCTCTCTCTCTCTCTCTCTCTCTCTCTCTCTCTCTCTCTCTCTCTCTCTCTCTCTCTCTCTCTCTCTCTCTCTCTCTCTCTCTTGTCTGTCATTCCCTGCCTTGGGTGGTCTCCCTCAACCATGTTTCCCACCAATAATTTCTACATACTGGTAATCAGAAAAGGCACAGATTTACCGGGAAAAAAACTGAATACCTGAAGCCGAGACTCCCTCTTTTAAAAAATGTTGAAACTCTTTACATATTTCTGGTCACGTGTAGTGCCACAACATTTATTTTAAGAACTATAACTACGCTAAATAACGTAAGTTCCTGTTGTAGCTCATTAGCATATCCGGGATAAACATTTAATAAAACGTTATTTACAATGCTGGGGTTTCTACTACTACTTACTACTTAGTCGTTCCCCTGGATCTGGCTTTTGTGGGTCGCAGTCATTGCCCATGACTCGCATCCATATGTCAAGACTGGGACATAGGTGGAGCGGTATACAGCCATCTTCGTTTTCTTACCAACCTCTCTCTTGCTGAGGAATCCTTGATTTATGGCCTGAAAAAGTCTCCCAGCTGCTGCTTTTCGAGTGGCCAACTCCTCTTTGATGCCTCCCTTTCGGTCTATAATAGCTCCGAGATATTTAAAGTGGTCGATCTGCTCCAGGACCTGTTCTCCCAGCTTAATCTTCTTCTTCTTCTTCCTCGTTCGTCCTGAAAAGGACGTTGGTTGCGTTGTGTCTGTTTACGCCGGAGCTGCGATATCTGCGCCTTTCGGCCGACACATCCGACTTCAGCACGGCATTTTTTGGGACCGGGTTTGCCTTCCCTCTTCGATCCCTACTCTCTCAGCCAGACTGCAGTGATGCAGTCTGTTTCCAGGACCACCACGTGGAGGTGGAGTAGGGTCTTGGTCAGCTCTGGTTCGCTGACCCTGACGCAAGCAGTCAAGCTATGGGTCGCTGACTGCATTCTCTATTGCTGCATCTTTGGGTCCCCCAGCTTAATCTGAAGTCTTCTTTCTTCTCGTGATATCACCATGGATTTTGTTTTAGAGCTACTTATGACCATCCCTCTCTTCTCCAGCTCTTCCGTCCAGACTTGCAGGTTGGATGGAGATGTGCCTCTGATTTAGCAATCAGGGCAACATCATCAGCAAATACCAGCTCTGAAATACAGGCCTGTCTCATCTTCCGGTACCCCATTGAATATTTTCTTGTTCTCTCTTTACATGCCTTGATAACATCGTCCATGAGGATTATGAAAAGATAAGGTGACAGGATATCACCTTGTCTTACACCAGTGGTGGTCCTGAACTCTTCTGAGTTATGGTTTGCTGTCCTCACATAATTTCTGCAAGACTTGTAGAAGCTCTGTATAGCATGAATCAGAGGTGCTGGAATGTTCTTCCTTGTCAAACAGTCCCAAAGTTTGCTCCTGGGGACCCTGTCAAACGCCTTTTCCAGATCTATGAAACAAAGATGGATCTCACTCTTATACTCAAGGGCATTTTCACTCAGCTGTCTGAGTGTGAAGATTAGGTCTTGATTACTTCGGTTTGCTCGGAATCCGCACTAGACCTCATCCAATTGTGGCTCAGCTAGGCGTCGGAGTCTCTGCTCTAGGATTCTAGAGTAGATTTTACCAGGAACACTGAGAAGGGATATGCCTCTATGGTTTCCACATTGTTGATTGTCACCCTTCTTTGAAAATTGGTGTTATGATGACAATCTCCTAATCCTTTGGTATGGTCTTATTGCACCACGCTGCCTATAGGACCCTTAAGCTTTTCTCCAAATTCTTCCCAGGACTTCTGTTTTGCTGCTAGCACCTTGTTCTTTGCTTCTGCTCTATCACATATTCTCTATATTTCTCTATTTGTGCTGCTGTGTTTTTAGCTCCTAAGTATTGTTTCCATGCAATTTTCTTCTCTCTTATTTTCTCTTTGACTTCCTCTGTCCACCAAGGTGTTCTCTTTCTCTTGTTCCCAAGTTCACCACATGCTTCTGCAGCAGCTGTCTTTATGATGTCCTTGAATATAAGCCATAGGGTTTCCAAGTCATCAGGTTGTTCTTCTGTGTTTCTCACCGCTGTAGCAATAAGCCCCTGATATCTGGTCTTAATTTCTGGCTCTCTCAGCTTGTAGGTCTTAATGCTCATTTCTCCGTTCGTTTACTTGGTTTCTTGCGTGATGTTGGGCAGTTCCTAGGCTGAGCAACTCTTTCAGTTGTTCTTTTGATTGTAAGCAGGTAGTGATCACTTCCAATCTCTGGCCCCCTCCAGACTCTAGCATCCCGGACATATTTGAATGAGCTCCTCCCAACAATGGCATAGTCGATCACTTACTTCTCATTCTTTGTTGGTTCACATCTAGTGTATGCATGTATGCGCTTTTGGGGGAACTTTGTGTTTGTAATGATCAGATTATGCTCACTGCAGAATCTAAGGAGTCGCCTTCCATTGTCATTGAGAGTATCTTCTCCATATCTTCCGGTAACTCCAACCCATCTAGCATGGTCATTTCCAACTCTGGCATTGAAATCTCCGAGCATGATAATTTCATCTAGGCAGTCATCCACTGTCCTTTGAAGCAGCTCGAAGAATTCCTCCTTGACCTCTGTTCTCTCATCCTCATTTGGCCCATACACTATGACCAGGTTGACTATGGTTTCTCCTTCTTTTAGTTTTACAAGCATAATGCGCTCCGAGACAAAGTTCCATCCCTTGATACTATCTTTTTGGTTTTTGGCCACAATGCAACCCACGCCCCCTTTAGCTCTTTCAGATGTGGGTAAACCACTGTAGAGCAGCGATTCGCCATCGAGATCCATGACTCCTTGTCCCTTTTTCTTTGTTTCTGTTATAGCCAGGATTTCTAATTTTGCTTTCCTCATCTCTTCCACCAGCTCCTCTTCTTTCCCATTTATACTTCTTGTGTTCCAAGTTCCATAAGTCGTAGTCCGTTCCAGTTCGTCGCCTTTAGAATCAGTCCTGTTTTCTCTCTTGTAGTTCGCGTAATCATGTTTTAAAGCAAACAGGTGATTGGCCTGTTGTGCCTTTGCATGGTGGAGGGGCTGCCTCTTTACAGCCTCCATGCAGGCCGCCCTCCTCCTTTTTCAGCCGGGCGTGGGACCGGCCTAGGCGGAGTTTGCTGGGGTTTCAACATAATTAAATTTTGGCATGACAAACTAACGTAGATATTTCATATTTCCTCATGGTTGGCCGTGTTATGCTTGTTCCCCCGTTTCGTTCCTTACGGAGATTGAAGCCACCACCCATGCTTGTTCCCCCTTTTAGTTCTTTACGGAGATTGAAGCCACCACCCCTGCTAGTTCCCCCTTTTAGTTCTTTACGGAGCTTGAAGCCACCACCCCTGCTAGTTCCCCCTTTTAGTTCTTTACGGAGCTTGAAGCCACCACCCCTGCTAGTTCTCCCTTTTAGTTCTTTACGGAGCTTGAAGCCACCACCCCTGCTTGTTCCCACTTGTAGTTATTTACGGTGCTTGAAGCCACCACCCCTGCTTGTCCCAATTACAAGAGGCCGGCATCAAAGGATTCATGTACTCTTGCAGCAATGGTTTCTGAGGCAATTTGATTTAATGATCAGGTTACCACAACCTAACGACAGCCTCATATTGGTGGTGTCTTACGACAGCCTCATATTGGTGGTGTCTTACGACAGCCTCATATTGGTGGTGTCTTACGACAGCCTCATATTGGTGATGTCTTACGACAGCCTCATATAGGTGGTGTCTTACGACAGCCTCGTATTGGTGGTGTCTTACGACAGCCTCATATTGGTGGTGTCTTACGACAGCCTTATATTGGTGGTGTATATTACGACAGCCTCATATTGGTAGTGTATATTACGACAGCCTCATATTGGTGGTGTCTTACGACAGCCTCATATTGGTGGTGACTTACGACAGCCTTATATTGGTGGTGTCTTACGACAGCCTCATATTGGTGGTGTCTTACGACAGCCTCATATTGGTAGTGTCTTACGACAGCCTTATATTGGTGGTGTATATTACGACAGCCTCATATTGGTAGTGTATATTACGACAGCCTCATATTGGTGGTGTCTTACGACAGCCTTATATTGGTGGTGTCTTACGACAGCCTCATATTGGTGGTGTATATTACGACAGCCTTATATTGGTGGTTTATATTACGACAGCCTTATATTGGTGGTTTATATTACGACAGCCTTATATTGGTGGTTTATATTACGACAGCCTTATATTGGTGGTGTATATTACGACAGCCTCTTATTGGTGGTTTATATTACGACAGCCTTATATTGGTGGTGTCTATTACGACAGCCTTATATTGGTGGTTTATATTACGACAGCCTTATATTGGTGGTTTATATTACGACAGCCTTATATTGGTGGTTTATATTACGACAGCCTTATATTGGTGGTGTATATTACGACAGCCTCTTATTGGTGGTGTATATTACGACAGCCTTATATTGGTGGTGTATATTACGACAGCCTCTTATTGGTGGTTTATATTACGACAGCCTTATATTGGTGGTGTATATTACGACAGCCTTATATTGGTGGTTTATATTACGACAGCCTTATATTGGTGGTTTATATTACGACAGCCTTATATTGGTGGTGTATATTACGACAGCCTTATATTGGTGGTGTATATTACGACAGCCTCTTATTGGTGGTTTATATTACGACAGCCTTATATTGGTGGTGTCTATTACGACATGCCTGAGATGGCACGAGTCCTATCCTTTCTTTGTCTCCCCAGAGACAACCCCGAGAACTACTAAGGACTTTGCCCTTAATGCTGAATCCATATTGTAACCAGCGATCGCAGTACACGTGTACGCATGTTTAACGGAATAGAAGATCTGGCTAAAAGATGTCTGTATAAAATTTAATCCATTTTCTCCACCACAAAATATTACAGAATTTACTGACGTCACAGTCAAAATTATAAACAAACTTGGCAGCCATAACGAACATCAGTGTGGAACTGATGACAAGAACCAAAAACGTGCCAGTAGAAGAAGAAATGAGAAGAAGACACTGACGATGGATAGGACACACACTAAGGAAACCTGCTGATAGCATTACTGAGTAGTCTTTTTAGGAACCCCCCAGGGTAAAGGAGATAGAGGGAGACAGAAATAAAAACCTTAAACAGATGACATTGAACAGGAGGACTTGGTATACGTTTGTTGAAGCCATATGCTACGCGGTGAGGGTGATAAGCGAATGAACACATGTTCACAAACACTTATTATTGTATACATATTCCTAGCCACAAATAAAGATAAACACATTCATAAACATACTAATTCAGACCTACATCCACAAATGTGCATATGAAGCATTAATATATATATATATATAAAACTATCTTGCATACAACATTTTCAATTTACTCTGGTGACCACATACTTAATATCATATCATTCACGATCATCATCATCATCATCATCATCATCATCATCATCATCATCATCATCATCATCATCATCATCATCGTCATCAACATCATCGTCATCATCATCATCTTCATCGTCATCATCATCACCTTTCAGCTCCCCAAGGAGCGTAGGCATTAAACAAACATAAGCCAAGTCTTCCTGTCACGTGCCATCAGCTCACGGTCTTTCCGTCTGGTCTTGGTTCTCTTCATCTCTGTCCCCAGTTCTCTTCTCTATGTGTTCTTTGATCTCCTTCCTTTCATTCCCTGGGGACTCCAGAACGAGGACTACATTGTAATGCTATCAGCTGGTTTCCTCATTGTGTGCCCTATCCCTCGCCAGCGTCTTCTTCATTTGCGCGATACTAGACCTTAGTCTTTTATATTTAGACATGCTCCATAATATAACCGACAGACCTTGTCTCTAGGTTGAGTGCAGCGCCTCACCAATAGGAGGCAATAACTCCTTAAAATGACTGAAGACAAAGATTTCCGGTACACAATTGAAAATGGAAATAGGTAGGACACACCTCAGCAGACAACTAACCAGTATAAGCAAATATTCCCTTTACTGGAACTCACAAAGGGATAGAAGCTTGGAAAGCAGTCACATAATTTCGGGTCGATCTCTTCTTCACTACGGCAGTAATCAGTTACATTTGTTGTACGTACTGATTACCTGGAATTTCCTGGGGATCGACACAATCTAATTATCTCTTTTCAAACAGATATTTGGTATTTACAACCATTTGACACTCCTTTTTGCGATAAAATTCATCACATTCGCTCTGCGCTTCTCAGCTTTGCTCAGATTAGCGCAGGTAAAACCCAGATAGACCTGGTCAGTTTTGCATAGTTTTGTTTGCTCAAGCCGTGCCAGGCGATAAAATTACTCGCCCGTAGACGGATTTTGTGTGCGCAAGCGACGGATACAGAAATTACTTGTCTGTGCGACACATTTTGGACAGACTTGAATGACATCATCATTTCTTGTCCACCTGTTTCGAAGACCTTACGTTAGAGGAAAGTAAGATGTTACACCTGAAACACATTGTCGAAAGAGTGTACGGACTTGTCACTTCCGTATATGGGAGACGGGACCTTTTGCATCACGCACAGAATTTTCCATGTCGGAATAATTTTGAATTACCCCACCTAAATATGCAGTTTTGAAACGATAGGCGGGGGTTCGAAATAGAAGAACCATCACATTTTTGATTTCTCCCTGCCTAACTCGTAACAAACAACTGCGGGGGAGGCAAAGCGCCATATAATCTGACACTTTAGCCAGATTAGAACACTGTGAGAATCGCTCGCCTAAACGGCAACCAGACTGCTAGAGTTAAGACTAGAAACAAGATTCATTAATCGGACCGGACCATTGTTTGAGAAATTTTTGAGGACTTAAGAGCCCAGAAAAAAAATACAATTTTAACAAGGAAAACCGGAATCTGGAACACGGAGTCAAAGTGGGAACTTATTGTTAAAGTAACGACCACCAGTAACACGTGTAAAAGGAATCTGCTAGTGCCTTAACCTACTTCTCTGAGCAAACAGTCTATGAGCCAAGATTGGCTGTACATTTTTTATGTTTCATTACTAACATGTGAACTAATATGTATATATTGCCATGTGAATATTAATATGTGAAAATTGCTAGTGGATGTCCAAGTCATTTGAGGCTGGCAACCTCAGCATAAAGAATGATGATTTCATGAACCACCACTGCAAGGGCTGGTGACTGCTTTATTGCTAGTTTCTCAAAGAGAACTAAAAGCATAGGTAGTCCCAAGTTCCATATGGAGCAGGGAAGAATGATGAAAGAAATGATGTACATTCTAATTATAATATTTACGGTTTCAAACCTGTCTAAATGTCTATGTAAACACATTCACTTTAAAATTAATGAAAGTTTCAAGCTTTTCAACCAGTGTAGATGTGAATGAAAACATATTCAATCTATATTATGAAAATTTTTCAACCAGTGTAGATGTAACATTGTGAACATTTGTCAACCAGTGGAGATGTAAATATAAACATATTCTATATATATACTATTAACCTTTTCATTTAAATGTAAAGTAAATATAACGCTATTGAATTTAAATGTAAAGAAAATGTTCTCTCGAGGGATTAAGCTTAATTCTCATCGAGGGTAAAGTCTGTAATTGGGATGGTGGAATAGGAAGATGGGGACACATAAGTATGTGTCGGGAAACTTAATACTCAGAGGGTATTCGTTTCTCTTCTTTTACCATACTAGTTGGTGGTACCAGTTGAGGGTACTATCTCTGGAACAAGAAGGGTACAAGTGGCCTGTAGTCGAAGCTAGATACCATCATCAGACGGGGCTTAAAGACGAGGGACCAACTTCGTAGACACTCACTGACACTTCTGGGAACAAGCTGCGCCCTACAACCTTGACCAGTGACGAGCGGAATCAGCGATCCAGTCTACCAAGAACCAAAACATCCGAAGGAGCAGAATCGTCACTGACAGCTAAGTAACACATAAAAGCTGCCAAGTGACCTCCTTTACAAACTATCATTACATCACACAGTGATGATAATTTTCTGATAAGTCATTTTTCATTTCTTTTTAAACCGTGTTAAAACCTAAGTGATTATTAAATTTGTTGTTTGTAAATATACAAATTTAACGTTGATTTAATCATTTTGAATGTTTGTCTCAGTCAGTTTGCTAAATACACTCTAAACAGAGCTATACCATAATAATAAGAATTCCACTGAGTAAATAAAGGTGGGGGCTTGAACGAGCTGAAATTAATAATTGCTTGATTCTCCATAAAAGGCGGCGGATCAGATATAAGTTAACAATTGCCCTGCTCAATTCAGCATTGTTCTTGACTTTTGAAATATCTTATGGAACCTCCCTTGAGATAGAAGCATCATTATCCTTCTATCTACAACTCTGCCAAGAGTAATCTTGTGCGAAGGAAGACCCATATTAGATACTCTTGAGTTTTGGCCACTGTTGGACCACTACTGTAAAGCAGGGGAGGAAATTCCGTGACAGAAGCCAAAGAAAACCCAGAGAAAACTAATAAAAGAGGAAATCAAGCAAACAGGCTACCACAGACGGAGCTGAAATAGTAATCGGTGACGAGAAAGACTTTCAGCCCGTACGTGACACAAAGAACGAAAAGGTCTGACTGACTGACTTACTGACTGACTGACTGACTGACTGACTTAGAGGTTGAATGCAGGTACCCACTTTATTCCTCTTTGCTAGCAGGCTGAGAACTGCTGAAATAAGACAACGTCATTGCGTGTACCTGGCTTTTGTGTGCATGTTTGAGATACGGTAGGGGAGCCACCATTACATCAACAGTTTACTCTCTTGAGTTACTTGTGTGTGAGCCAATCTTCTAACAATAATACAGCCTAATTTTTAATCGAGAGTAAAGACAAAAAAAAAAAAAACCAAATCGATAAACAGCTCAGTCTGACAGAATCTAAAAGAGAAAAGAAACGTCCCGAGTGTGTGTACGTGTGTTTGCATGTGTGTGTGTGTGTGTTTTCTTCTTTTTTTTGACAAAGGTAAACACAGAAGAGATAATTAACATTGTACGTGCCATAGACACCAGGTATGTTTAGAGTTTAAAGCGCGTGCTTTTTTGCTGCAAAAATATATTTGTTCATGGTAGTATATAAAATTGATTTGTCCAAAGTAGTATATGAAATCTATTTATCCAAAGTAGTATATAATATCTATTTGTTCATGGTAGTATACAAAATCTATTTATCCAAATTAGTATACACAATCTATTTGTCCAAAGTAGTATACAATCTATTTGTTCATGGTAGGTGAAAAAAAAGATAAAGGATCCCATTGAGGCATATTGGGAATATGGTGTTAGGCCCATATTTTCTTGACCATCGGCACACTAGGGGTGACGTGGTCAACATTACGCCGGCCGCCTTAACCTTCCCAGAGTTGCATTGTGTGTGTGTTCATGTTAGTAAATGAAATTGATTGTCCAAAGTAGTATATAAAACCTAATTGTTCAAAGTAGTATATAAAAATCTGTTTTTTCAAGGTAGTATATAAAATCTATTTGCCCAAAGTAGAATATAAAATCTACTCGTATTTGCCCAAAGTAGTATATAAAACCTATTTGTTCAAAGTAGTATATAAAAATCTGTTTTTTCATGGTAGTATATAAAATCTATTTGCCCAAAGTAGTATATAAAACCTATTTGTTCAAAGTAGTATATAAAAATCTGTTTTTTCATGGTAGTTGTCATAAAATTAACAGTGATACAACGTAAAAATATCTCCAAAGGATAAAATGTAGGGATAAAAAGAATGCGTAAGTTACTAGAAGGCATGATCGCCCACGCCGCGGGTCATCACCCGCCATGGAAATTAAATTGCTGAAACGGTTACCATTTGAACGGGATGAGAACGGCGGATCAAAAGGAAAAAAAATATGACTGAAAAATTGCGTGAGACTAGCAAGGCTAAGGAGACGCAATTGGGGGAGGGGCGGGGGGGGGGGGGGGAGGGGGGGGGGAGGGGGGGGGGGGGGGGGGGGGGGGGGGGGGGGGGGGGGGGGGGGGGGGGGGGGAGGAAAAATTCACGTCCCCAAATTGACACGAGGTACGGAAAGGGACGCTTATGCGATACCAAGCCTTTTATTTGAATTCAGCGGCAAAAGCATTACAACGCAGATGCTTGAAATATTACAAAACTAAAAAAGTAACTTTTTCTTAATACTAATGTTAGGAATATAAAAATTAGCTGGCCGGATGGCCCATTTTGAGCAGTGAAATAATATGCTTTTATTTATACAGACGGATAGATAATAATGAAGACATTGACAAAAGACTGTGTTGTTCACATCAGCGAAAGACTGCATTGAATCAAACATGTCACTATTTGCACAAAAACCGCGACCTTGAGACTCAAGTGTCCAAATCTAGTTAGAATGAAAGAGAGGGACATTGGTGGGAGCTGTGGCTAAAAATAACTTTAAAGACAAAATTTGTAGAGGGGACGGATAGGTTGGTTCAAAAACCAAGTACGTTTTTTTTGTGAAAACGCAAGTAGAGACGGACGGACTAACAGATAAAAATCCATACTTGACTGAAGCATGACTGAAATGACTTTAGTGTAGGAAATTTGAATTTGAAAAAACACAAGGCATTGATTGGCCACAGACAATCATATTATCAGCGCTCAGACGCGCTTTTTTTGCCATTCCTCAATAGTTGTCCAGTGATAGACACAGTAAATTTTAAGTGTGGTGATTTCCAATGAAGTAAATAGAAATAAGTTCAGGGACGCCATACTATAGCCAGCAGCTCAGCTGAGTTTTGCTAGCATTTCTGTGTTCTTTATTCATAATCTGGTAAGATTGAAATTATTTCTTTGTATATTTTACCTATTGGGTACTGGTATAGAAAGCGGGCCCCGGAAGTTTAGGTTTTTGAAAACGCGAATCCGACTTTTTATTTAACAACTCCCGATCCGACTTTTGGACTTTTAATCACATTTTACATATATTGATTATCTCCCCACTTTATGTCCCCCTCATACGATACATATTTCGTTTACCATTTCGTAAATTGTGTTTCGTTTCGGAAAAAGTCTGGGGCCCGCTTTCTAGACCAGTACCAAATATGGTTTAATGTTTCGAGTGATTTGATACTGCCATATCGAAATCTAGCCTTACAACAAGTGAGGATTTGCTCTAGACCCCCCGCCCTAGTTCAGGGTCTAGGGACAAACAATATATATAAACTCCAGCAAGGATTAGGAAGGACAGATCAAGTATTGAGATCAGTGGAACATATCACCTATCCTATCCTAGGGCAAGAAGCTAATAAACATATTTCGGAATATGTAGTCTGGGAGAACTTATCCTATGTGAAACCAACTTGGTAAGATGTGTTGTATGGTCAGAGAGATCTGACCCTGTCTAAGTGGTGTTATTGTAAATTGTTACGTGTAGAAGTGGCTCCTTAGGTAAGGTTCTGAACCTAAACCAATACTTTATTTCAGAGCTGTGAGTTTTTTTATGTTGACACCAAAAGGTGGTGTCAAATGCTGGGTAAATAATTGACAGTGAGGACCCGTGCAGTGTCGCATCTCGGCAGAACAGCCTTGTATTGCCCCCAAGCACGGAGAGGTGGGGCCACCCGATATATTGCCCCCAAGCACGGAGAGGTGGGGCCACCAGATTCCAGCACCAGAACTACTCTTTCAAAGTTACGTAAGCAGGCTGGTCTGCTGGATTTACACCAACTTCATAGACATAGCACCCAAAGTGAATTACTACTAAAACATCCCATTTCCTTCCATCATTAATGGACAATGTTTGGTAGGCTTAGACAGGGAGGGATGAAGCCACCCCAACAGCACATCTATTCATCGTTCTCCCAGGGAAAATAAAATTATGAACTGTAGAAATATTAACAAATCGTGAAAATTATATACGTACACACCTTTTATTTATCATGCCATTTATTTATGCCATTCACTCATAAATTCCAAAATCTTTCATATGTTCTGGCCAAAATAAAACCTTGGTTCAGAACAAATAAATTTAAAAAAGATTTACTTTCTAAAATTTCACCAGCTGAATTTAGTTCACTGTGTTCTAAATTTTATTGATAATATTATATTAGTTAATATCTGTGTGTGTGTGTTTGTATATGTCAATACAACACATTACATTCAGTACCCTAGATTTTAACGTAGCCACATTCATTAGAAAAAAAGATAGGTGTGAGGTCGTAGTGGTAGCAAGAAAGGCCTTCTGAAAATTCACAGCTACATTTTAACTCAGGAGCCTTCACAGCTGACCTCATACATCACACTTAGTAATATCACCATCATACAATACCATCAAAACCACTACAGTAGTATATAAAATCTATTTGCCCAAAGTAGTTTATAAAAGCTTTTTGCTCATAGTACTCGTATATACAATTTATTTGTCCAAAGTAGTATATAGTAGGAATCAACGATCAGAGCTCAGTTCACCGTACATCAACAATGAACTGACACACTGAATTGATTTACGAAGAACAATTTGTGTTTTAACGAACTACAAGATAACAATAAACAGATGAAGGAAAAAGAAAGATGACCTTAAACAAGTGAAGGAAACAACAACTGCTAGGGAACAACATTTATCGTTTACTTTTGCCAATTAAATGTTAGATAAAATGCGAAAAGTCACAATCTTCTGTGTCGCCGTCGGTCAAAACACGGTAGATTAAAATTTTTCCACTGTGTTTAAAACAAAGATTTGAAAATCCTATATACAGAACTTAACCAGCCATACGAGTATATTTCATTAACTGCAGGCCTGTTGAAGCCAGGCTTTAGTCCCCAGACACAGTTATTGGATCTGTGATATCTTAAACGCTTTTGCAATATTCTCTGGTGGTTAATTTCGGATACTTGGTCACAGATGCGACACTATATTTTACTGCCCTAGTCACCTTAGGTCAGGGATCGGCAACAGGTCGTTCACGTATTACCGGTAGATCACAAGGGGATGAGTTTGTAGATGTTCAGGTAACAGAGGAGAAAAAAAAAGAATTTTAAGTCTAGGAAATGTTCGAACTAGGCCCCTTCCCGCTGGCGTTTAAATGTGTTGTGTCCCCAGGATTAAAAGTACGAGGCAGCATAGCTACTGAAGGCACACACATAGCCATAATTTTGACATTCAATAACTTTTTTTAATTTAATGAGTTAATTGTTCAAATTGCACACAAGAATACCTTATGGTTCAAAAAATCAATTGACAGTTCTTTTGCATCTGGGTCACGAGAGTTTTTTGGCGTACGGGCTTTCCCGTTAGTATGGTGTGTGGCCTCCTCTTGCATCGATCAGCGACTGGCATCTCCTGGGCATGGATGCGATCAGACGTCTGATGTGGGCCGGTGGGATGGCTGCCCACTCTTCCTGGAGTGCCTGGAACAGATCACGACGATTGGCTGGAGCAGCGTCTCGGCGACAAACACGTCTATGCAGCTCATCCCACAGGTGCTCAATCGGACTCATGTCTGGAGACAGGGATGGCCAAGGAAGGGTGAGAATGTTGTTGGCAGTCAGGAACTGCGTGGTCAACCGTGCACAAGGGGGTCTGGCGTTGTCCTGTTGAAACACAGACCCTTGGGCAGCCAAAAGTGGAAGGACATGGGGTCGAAGAAATTCATTGACGTATCGTTGCGCATTCAAGCCTCCTTCAATGTGCACCAATTGACTCCTTCCGTTGTAACTGATCATTCCCCACACCATTGCACCTCCACCACCGTGCGGCGGAGCTTCATCAACGCAATTTTGGGCAAAACGTTCATTTCGCCTACGGTAGACCCTACGCCGTCTACCATGACGCTGCAACAAAAAGAAAGATTCGTCACTAAACCAGACACGTCTCCATTGATTGTCAGCTGCCCAGGGACGATGCTGGTTGGCCCAAAGAAGTCGATTTTGGCGATGGCGGCGCGTAAGGACAGGTCCTCGGTGAGGTCGTTGTGCCCAAACTCTAGCGTCACGCAGTCTATTCCGGACAGTTTGATCAGACACATGAAGTCCTGCAGGCAATGACGGCAGTTGAGGAAGCTGTTGTAAACCTGTCTCTGAGGTGACGAAGCCGAATAAAGCGATCCTCCGCTGCTGTTGTCACTCTGGGTCGTCCACTGCGATGCCGGTCTTCAACTGAGCCAGTGGCTTGGAACCGGTGCCAAAGTCGACTGATGGTACTCTGATGCACGTTTAGATGCCTGGCAACCTGACTTTGACTTTCGCCTGCATGCAATCGGCCAATAGCAATGTTCCTTAAATTTATCGATAGAGACGCCATAAATGTCTGCTTGAAAATGAACTGATTTTTTTGTGTGTGTAGCGTTATCCTTTTATAGGGTTTCAGATGCATAGTCAGTGAATAGTGTTCACCCCAAATTTTGTTGCTTTCACATGCGCGCAACATGAGCTGTGGTCAAAAATTGCGCCATAAACACTATTGACCACTGCGTTGTAACGATTACAAAAACGAACGCAATTCAGGTCAACACGTGCATATGACACTGTAAAGAACATTTGAGGCTGGTTTTTATATACCCTAGCACCCAATTTTACTTACAAACTCATAAAAACGCGCCCTCGGATAGCTATGCGTTTCTTTTTTTGAACAGTATAGTTTCACATCTTTGATTGACGGGTGGCTGACCGCCACTAAGCTTAGACTCTAGAAATGAGTATTGCCACATGAATGGTTGATTCGTAACTGCAATAGACAGAAATACAGACATGTGGAGCAATATCCTGACAAACGAACGGACATTGATAAATGGACAAATACAGACAGGCAGACATGTTGGATAGATAAATAGATAGACAGAGAAACAGACAAATATTGATAGAGGGACGGATGGACAGACAGTCAGACAAACTATATAGATAGACGGACAGACAAACAGGCAGAAAGATATGTAAAAATAATACTGATGATAATAATAATAAAGACAGAAATAAGGAGAAAGCTTAAAATAAAATAAAAAAACACAAAAAACATAACAACAACAATGACAATGTGAGCTGTCGGTTTCAGATATAATAACTCCCATCCAAACTCGGACACAAGCTTAAATTTAAGTCAAGCAGTGTTCACATTCACTGGACCATTGTATCCTGAAGATAACAGACATACTTAAGACGTGCTTACCGCTGGCGTTTGAAACTATAGTACAGCATTAATTTTTTTTTAGAGGAAGTTTTTACAGCTTCAAGTATTTTGTGTCACGTGGTAGCTTTCATTAACATATATATGTACACTCAAGACACGTATGAACTCAGCATCATGTGACGTATTCTCTCCAGAACGTTGTCTCCATTACAGCTGCTCTGAACGCATCACGATTCTGGGCAAGTCGGCCTGCATCAACCAAAGACAAGTTCAGACTCTCTGTGATGTCTTGGGTCCACCATCGTGTAGGTCGACCCCGTCCGCTTTTTCCAGGGACCATGCCTTCCATCACACATTTTCCCATACTATTATGTCTTTTTATATGACCGAAAAATTTCAGCTTCCTTATTGCAATGGGTCGGCGTCTGTGGCCTAATGGATATGAACGCAGTTTCATAATCCAGATATACCAGGTTCGAAACCTGCTGCAGGCGGTTTGGTAGCAGATCGCTTTGTGTGGATTTTTAACAATGGTATAAGCACCGTACCGTTCAGAAAGCAATGGCAAACTACTGAATGAAAAAATTGCCTAGAAAAATCACAAACAACCAATACAAGCTGGGGTTGATTGCCACGTCCTGTAAAGGATAAGCAACTAACTTTTTTTTATTTATTGCAATGGTATTTAGGAGCCAATTTTCCTCTACGTTTAGTGAGTGCAGTACTTCTCTGTTAGTCATTTTTCTGTCCAGGGTATTCTCAACATCCTTCTGTAGCATTTCATTTTGAATGAGGCAACCTTTTTTGCAACTGTTTTATCTAGTGTCCAAGTTTCGCTGCCGTATGTTGCTACGGGGAATATACATGGTCTGATCAGTTGTAACTTTGTTTCTTTTTACACACACACACACATACACACACACACACACACACACACACACACACACACACACACACACACACACACACACACACACACACGCACACGCACACGCACACGCACACGCACACGCACACACATATATATATATGTATATATATATATATGTTAGTTCATATGTTAGTAATGAAACAAAGAATTAAAAATGCACTACTTATACCTATCGTGGCTACAGACGTGTTGCTCAGGTGAATAAAAGAGACGAGTCGACCTTTTACACGCGTCTGGGGTGTCTTTAATTTGACAATAGATTCCATTTTGACTTCGTGTGTTTAAGTTTTCCTAGCCCCGGTGTTCCTTATTAAAATGTAGAGATTTCCTGTGCTTTATAAGTCTTATTTGGTTCTCCAATAAAAGGTCCGGTTAAAAAAAGGAATTATGAATCTAGTCTTCACTCTGGCAAGGTCTGATGTTGTCTTGGCGAGCGTGAGATTCACAGTGAAATAAAACTGCGAAATGGTCAGACTATATTCCTATCTTCCCACGCATTGTTGTTATGAATCTAATCAGAAAGATCCAATCATTTCAAAGCATGCAGATAGGGTGTGATGATTTCAAAAATATTCCACGTGAAATAAGGTGTGTGAAGCAAAAGTTCACGTATTACCATATATGGACATCTGATGCCTTGCATACACTCTCACATGCAGATCGGTAGACACACATGACAACTTGGGTAAGCTGTAATACTTATTACTTTATTAGAAAGTAATGTTGGTGTATCAAGGATGACCCGGAAGCGCTTATGTCACACTTGTCTGCCAACGTGTGTCACACAGACAGTAATCTCGTTATCTATCGTATGAGCACGCAAAAGTCCGTGTTTGCCCAGCTTGTTAACAAACGAGTCGCTTATCAGCGGTTTAATTTAAACACGCCGGCGCTCATCTTATCTAGTTGCTTCTCGCAGGCTAGGATAAACATTATCTGCAAGGAGTGTCACAAATTCCGATAATGAGAAGAAATTGGTACTTTTAAAAGTACAAAAATAAAAATCAGTACAAAATATGTCTCTGATCCTGTCGGAGTGAAACAGAGATCGTGATGAGGTCGTCCATTTCGTCACAGTGAGATCGGATGTCTAGCCTTCTCGGATAAGGGCGAAAAAAAAGGTCCCGTGTGCAAGTTGCGAACGTTAAAAATCCCACAGCAGTTGGAAATCGTAAAGAGTAGGCCAAAAGGCCACTGCCATGGCAAAATTTAAAAATTACCTACTAACCACAAAAGTATAGATTGTGTGATTCCTGTATAGACACATTGGGATTCTCGTCGGTGCTACGGAGTTCGTGCACTGTGCTGAGATCCTCCTTGTGTGATCTAAGGGAGGAGATCGAGGCACTGATGGCGTTATCCGTGTGTAGTGAAGACAGTCCTTAAAAACAAACCAACGCAAACCAAATTATTATGAAGAAAACAGACGTGAAGCTAACGTTAACAAATAAGTAGGAAGATACTACAACAAGTCTGGACGCATAACAGCAGAAGTCGGCCGGTACGTCACAGAAATCAAGAAGAAAGTAGAAATGACAAATTTAACATAAAACATTTACTAACATCTAAACAAAAAACTCACAAATTAAAAATGAGAGTTATTAAGTGTTATGTATTCTCTTCATTACTGTATGGCGTTGAAACATGAACGATAAACATAAAGAAAGGAGTGAGGCACTTGAATTATCGATATGTAGAAGGATGGGGTGCATCTCACCGAAAACGAAGAAACGAAATACAGAAAATCATAAAAACTAGGAATAAAAAGAGAAATAATGAATCCACCATAATTAAACAAGTAAAATATTTTGGTCATATAAAAAAGACGCAACACCACGTTGAAAACTATATTGGAAGGAAAACTTGAAGGCAAACATACAAGAGACAAACAGCTCTATAAGTGGGAAGATAGCATCACGATATGGTCATGAAAGATTCAAAATGTACCATCAAGACAAGAGAGACAGAAGATGTTGGAGATCCATCGCTCTGATGGGGAGATGACAGATGATCTATCTTGTTGATAGTCTGGACGACTTCACACCGGAAGCGAAGTGTTCGTGTTAAGTGTTATCTTTTAAAACACGCAGTATATAAAAATCAGCCAGGAGCACGAGAGTATGAAATATTAGCCAGGAGAGGGCGAGAAAAAAATACAAGTAAAATAATAAAACTATAAGAAAATAACACAAAATAATGAAATACATTTTTTACTATAAAAAAGCCACCCGCTTAAAAGTAATTTGAATGGTGGTTTTTTTCTATCTATAATGCGGCCACACTCTCAGTCTGTCGTTGTGTTGTCTTCCTCCTAACTTACTTGCCGCTGAGCATGTGTGACGCGTGAAAATTTACTGCTCAATACGCTTTTCTTTATCTATCAATATGAACCGCATCTCAGAGCATCATATTTTTCATTTTAAATAGTTCCATACAATGTTGCTACCGAATATGTTTTCGCTGGAAAACATCTATCTGCCGATAGTATTCACATGTTTCGTTTATTGTATCGCTGTCAGTATGGGTTAAATTTACTTTTTATATCGGTGTCAATGATAACATAAAATTCCATTGTATTAAATGATAAACATGGATGCTTTCATGACGCTTACAGTTTTATTAAAGCTAAAATATGTGTGCATAAATGTAATAATTTACTTTATATTTTTTTTACATTTCGTTCAAAAACAGGTATTTATTTATTTATAATATCTAAGAGATAAAATTGGAAGTAAGTTTAGAAAATTTTAAACAATTACATATATTTCATTACAATGTTTTTCATTTCGATTGTTTCTCTTGGACAACGAAGGTTAAAAAGTTTCGTCCCTTGCAAAGATGTTACAAATATTTAAAGGGAAGAAAATATATATAACAGGTGACCAGAAAATATAGGTCAGTAGAATCTTAGGCGGGTCTATTTTACACGGATTCAGCCAAGGGGGTAAAATTATAAACAGCTTTAATTGTAAACTATTCTAATTATTTAAATGAATTTTGAATAAATGCAAAAGCGATTATTTATCAAAAATTTATTTAAGAAAATGAAATGCCTAATAAGACCAAATGGTTTAATTTGATTTATTAAAGTTTTTCTTTTCTTCTGTTTTTAGACTTTATTTCCTATTTATAATATATTTTACAGAATATTTAGAGAAATAATAATGTCCAATAGCTTTTATTCGAATACTGAGCAACTAGGGGTGTGTGCTGGGGGCTTACTTGGGATATCACTCTATTTCGACTGCGCGTTTTTTTACTTTACGCGGTGTTCTCGGAAACCAACCTCCGCGTTAAATGCGACCAAACTGTAATGGACTGAAGTGTGTAATCAAATTCAAGACTAACTTACTTACTTAGTCGTTCCCCTTCTACCGTGAGGTGTAGAGGTTTGGAAGAGAGAGCGCCAGACCATCCTACCGGCTGTCTTCCTCCTGGTCTGATTCCATTCTAGTCCTCGGTCCTTCAAAGATTGTCTAATGTTGTCCTCCCAGCGGACTCTGGGTCGTCCTGGGGGGTCTGGATCCCTGGCTCTTTGTTTCCCATGCTTGTCGTGGTAGCCGATCTTCTCCCATTCTGCAGACATGGCCAAACCATCTTAGTTGGGACTGTTCTACTTGGGTCTGCAGGGGGTGGGATTTTAGGCCTTTAGGTCTGGTTGCGGACCATGTCTCTTCTTGTTATTTCAACCACCTTCCTCAGATACCTCATTTCTGAGGTTTGGATCTGGCTTTTGTGGGTTGTAGTCATTGCCCATGATTCGCATCCATATGTCAAGACTGGGACATAGGTGGAGCGGTATGCAGCCATCTTCGTTTTCTTACCAACCTCTCTCTTGCTGAGGAATCCTCGATTTATGGCCTGAAAAAGTCTCACAGCTGCTGCTTTTCGAGTGGCCAACTCTTCTTTGATGCCCCCCTTTCGGTCTATAATAACTCCGAGGTATTTAAAGTGGTCGACCTGCTCCAGGACCTGTTCTCCCAGTTTAATCTGATGTCTTCTTTCTTCTCGTGATATCACCATGGTTTTTGTTTTAGAGCTGCTTATGACCATCCCTCTCTTCTCCAGCTCTTCCTTCCAGACTTGCAGGTTGGATTGGAGATGTGCCTCTGACTTAGCAATCAGGGCAACATCATCAGCAAATGCCAGCTCTGAAATACAGACCTGTCTCATCTTCCAGTACCCCACTGAATACTTTCTTGTTCTCTCCTTACATGCCTTGATGACATCGTCCATAAGGAGTATGAAAAGATAAGGTGACAGGATATCACCCTGTTTTATACCAGTGGTGGTCCTGAACTCTTCTGACTTATGGTTCGCTGTCCTCACCAAATTCAAGACAAAAGATCGAAAGTGTTGGAGATTCATAACATTAATTCCTGTAGGAAGTCTCACTGATTGTCTATACTCGCAAGTGTTTGTTCTTTGGCTCGATGCACGATGAGTGTTCTTTGTGGCGGTATAATAGTTCTTACATCTGATTGAAGTAATTCGCAGTCTAGTTTGTTCTTGTCCAGAATAGAAGCTGTCATATCTCACGACAGGATCACCAATGCTGAACTGATGACAGAACCAGACAAATACCAGAAGACCAAGAGTTCAGGAGATGGCGTTGATAGGACACATTTTGAGGAAATCTGTGAATAAAGCATTACAAGCCAGTCATTTTTTATACATTCCCAGGGCAAGAGAAATAGAGAGACCCCTAACAATACAATGAAAAGAAATGAATATATACATGAAAGGGTTTCAGAAGGCATGGAAATACTTTGAACAATTGATACATTAACATAAAGGCGTGGCGTGAGTTTATTAGAGGCGTGTGGTCCTCAGGCAGCCGAATGGTAATGAATGAACTAATATTTTACTTTTAAAAATTTGTTTCTAGTTAGAAGTGAATTTGCTTCGAGATGTTGTTGCTACTTGTTTTTATAAATGGTGCAAATCTTTGAATATCGATTTGAACGTAATAACATTCCGCGGATGTAACAGAAATACTGTTGCAAGGGCACATAAATGGTGCAGACTTCCTGTAAGGGATCCAGCTGCAGAAATGTACACAAATTATTACTTAGATAATAAAGTTTTACAAAGTTGGAAACGGCTAGGGCACGTATTATTTAATTCATTTATTACACCATAGCTACCAATGTAGCACGTATTCTTTAATTCATTTATGACACCATAGCTACCAATGTAGCACACGCCTTCAACAAATTTGTGTCCAGGTGCTTCTGTCTTGTGATGTTCGTTCAAGATCTTTTCATGTCTTCTGTATCTCTTCCATTTATTTATACACTTCTCTTCTCCATGTGTTATTTAGTCTCCATGTGTTATTTAGTCTCCATGTGTCATTTAGTCTCCATGTGTTATTTAGTCTCCATGTGTTATTTAGTCTCCATGTACCCCGGGGATTGCAGAACAAAGGTTGCGCTGGAATGTTATCAAAAGCACCCAGTTGTGAAAGTTTGTAACTTCTTGGGTTTTTTTTTCCATTTTCAGAGCCAAATAATAAGATTGTTTTTATATTTCAGTTGAATATTCAGATTTTTTTGTTGGACTTGGTTTCTTGTGATGTCCATGTATGTCCAAATTCATTGAAGCTCATCATCACCTTTTTAATTCTTAGAGCGTTTGTCTGTCGCGGCAAAGTTATGTGACAGTACGGACTGTTACGTCGGATTAGCACTAAGGTGCTGCCACTTAATTATAGTTAGGGTAAGAATACTTAGCAAGATTTAACACTAAGTATTTGAGCGTGTCTAGTTAGTGTAATAGCACTAGTCACAAATCCTATGAGTGATTTAATTAAAGTGTTCAGGAATGACGTCATCGAACTTGGGGTAGAATTGCTCAGTAGTTAGGACGGAAGTGATGGTTTGAGAGAAGGGAGTTAAGTGAGTTGGTTTTAGGCACGAGACGAGCGAGACAGTGATTTTGGGGTTTGAACCATCTTGTAAGTTCGATGGCTGTGTGTTATTTCTTGGGATGACTGGTTTGTATACCACAGAAGCACATGTATTTATGAACTATTATGAAGTTGTCAGAGTGTGCAGACACTTAATAAAGGTGTTCATTCATATTTAGTCCAGCTTAAACTTATTTCCTGAACGTCAGTAGGAAGTGTCGTTTGTTTACGTCAGGTAATAGAGAAAAGAATGTTACCATATTTTCGACGATCATGCAGCCTAAAACATAAACACAGTTACGAGTCTCCAAAAGAATCACCTGGGTTAAATTCCTATTCTGTAATCACCATCTCTGGCAGTCGCCAGTAAAACAACAGATGAACATTGATAAAAGATTCCACCCCATTCTCACCCAGTCACACTAGACTTGATTTGTCACCGTGACCAAGCCCGGTCACATCTAACTTGATTTGGTGCCGTTCCCGTCCACTCCCCCCGGCCACATAACTTGATTTGGTGCCCGTGACCAGCTCGTAACTGTTTTTTTATGATGGATTCACCCATTCAACAGCTAGAGCATCAAGTATTTTTGTTGCAAAAGAAAAACCACCTGCTTCAACAACAACTGTCACAGCAACAAACAGCTGCTGGAAGGGCACACTGGAACAGTCTCAATAAAAGACACTGTCGCATTACAGTGAGAAACGTTATCAATGTAATCAAACAAGGAAAGATATTTGAAATAAATAATGTTACCAGTGACCAACAAAGATTTATGATAACGACAGAAAATGGACTAAGAGCATATATAAAGCCAGTAACACAGTGGAGAAAAACCTTTAACAGATGTTATCATTCCTGTTCCACCGCTGAGGTTCATATCCCTCCACCTGAGCTGTACTCACGTATCCACTCCCGTGACGCGTGATTGGCTGAGTTACCCTCCGTTACTCCAGGCCCCTCTCATGCTTCGCCTCACCATGATATTATTGTACCTCCTATTACTGCCGCAACTCCTGTCCATACCTCCCTTCCTCCCCCTGTTCATCTCTCTTCTGATTCCACTTTTCCTCCCCCTGTTCACCTCTCTTCTGACCCAGTTTTTCCTCCCTCTGTTCACCTCCCTTCAGACCCCGCTTTTCCTCCCTCTGTTCATCTCTCTTCTGACCCCGCTTTTCCTCCCCCTGGTTATTTTCCTCCGCCTCCCTCCGACCTTGATACAGAACCTGAGTCTGACTTTTCAGATTTTGAACCTTCTCTTCCTCCTTATGGTTATTTTCCTCCGCCTCCCTCCGACCTTGATATAGAACACCAGTCTGACTCTTCAGATGTTGAATCTTCTCTTTCTCCTTATGGTTATTTTCCTCCGCCTCCCTCCGACCTTGATACAGAACATTAGACTGACTCTTCAGATGTTGAACCTTCTCTTTCTCCTTATGGTTATTTTCCTCCGCCTCCCTCCGACCTTGATACAGAACATGAGACTGACTCTTCAGATGTTGAACCTTCTCTTCCTCCTTATGGTTATTTTCCTCCACCTCCCTCCGGTTATTTTTCTCCCCCTTCCTCTGATCTTGACTCTTCCCCCGATTATTCTCCTTACCGTAGTCCCTCTCCTCCGCCTCTCCCTCCCCCTGTCACACCTCGTCCCGTAGATTGCGTGTTCCCCTCCGTTATCCTCATACCAGTCCGCAGCCTCCACCCCGACCCTCCCGTTGTTTCCCGTAGTCCATGCCATTGTTCCTACATCCCAACCTACACAGTACGATCCTCGCCTGTTATTGTAAGCCATTGAAAGATTGGAAACAATGAACATTTTTGCAAAGATGTTTACAAATTAAACTGCACTTACCTCCAGATGCCGTCTCCGGTCAGGTTGACATTTCCTGCCCTGCTATTATTTTTAGCATGAAGTCGACCCTGCTTCTCGTGTCTTCCGATGCAGGTCTCCTACACAATACCCCTCCTGCTGAATTGCTTGATCCTGATGCTACCTTGAAGACCAATCGTTACGCATCCTTGAACATCTGGGTTACACACTTTACGCACATTTCCAGTTCAGATAGGAAAGTCCAACAGCCGTTATTTATGGAGAGCTGTTACATTTTCGTCCGCAAGAAAGACATTGCCGAATCTGCCAGTACATGAACATTTCCCTTACGACATCCTTTCGACCACTGCTGATGGAGATCCACCAACTCAGACGATCTCTACAGTCCTGATATATTGTAGTTGATGTAGTTCCCTTTTACACGCGTTAGCGTCATTATGTCGCATTATTTTTGTCTGATCTCATTTTTTTAACCATCTTTTGTACCCCTATGATTTTTTTTTTGTTTTTCTTTTTGCCATGTTTTTTTTTATGTAAGATTTTGCCCAGATCTTTTTTGGTGTTTACATTTTTCTGTTGTACCAAATAAAAGTGATTAACTAATGTACATCTTCACCCGCCACTAATGTTGGCATCATTCACGATTCATTATGATGATGACACCATATTGCATTATGATTGTTTGAATTTTCGGTTATTGTTACACCGACACTCATACATGTGATTTAAGTATTTGCCCATTTATATATTCTATACCATTGTCCATTGATTACCATGTTTCCATTCCATTCATTGTTTCCGGTTATTGTTACACCGGCAAAGTCATTTTTTTAATGAGACTTACCCATTTTGCCCATACTTTGCCACCAAGTTCTGTGGTTCTATTTTCATTTGTTCCATTCATATTTTTTTTTTTCATCACCCACTTCAGTGAAGTGTAGGGTGACAGCCTTTTTGTGCACCCGCCATATATACATATTTTTTGTTTTTTTTGGCCAGTTTTTTTTCCTTGCGACGTTAACTCGCTTGTCATGTTATTTTATGTTTTATGATTCGCACAAGTGTGAGAGATATTGATGACTATAAACCCATAAAGCGTTTTGTTAGTTCGTTGATGATTGTTAGTTATTGTTCTATTTTGCCCATATTTTTTTTGCCACTTATTAGTACTATTTGTAGCTACCATAACCTCCATAGATTTTTTTCTATGTGTCCCTCGTTTATGTTATGTCCATCAGTCCCTACCCCTTCATGATCGATTTTTGTGTATGAAATGTTAATGGTGTTATTTCATCCATCATTCCCATCTATTGTTTATTGTAGTCCTTCTGACATGATTTATGGTGGGATACATGAATCCAAATAATTTTTTTTAGAGTTAGTAAATTTTTTTCTAGGGAATAAAGTGTCTCCTACGGGATACACTTTAGTGGCTCCGGGCGTATGTGACAGTACGGACTGTTACGTCGGATTAGCACTAAGGTGCTGCCACTTAATTATAGTTAGGGTAAGAATACTTAGCAAGATTAAACACTAAGTATTTGAGCGTGTCTAGTTAGTGTAATAGCACTAGTCACAAATCCTATGAGTGATTTAATTAAAGTGTTCAGGAATGACGTCATCGAACTTGGGGTAGAATTGCTCAGTAGTTAGGACGGAAGTGATGGTTTGAGAGAAGGGAGTTAAGTGAGTTGGTTTTAGGCACGAGACGAGCGAGACAGTGATTTTGGGGTTTGGACCATCTTGTAAGTTCGATGGCTGTGTGTTATTTCTTGGGATGACTGGTTTGTATACCACAGAAGCACATGTATTTATGAACTATTATGAAGTTGTCAGAGTGTGCAGACACTTAATAAAGGTGTTCATTCATATTTAGTCCAGCTTAAACTTATTTCCTGAACGTCAGTAGGAAGTGTCGTTTGTTTACGTCAGGTAATAGAGAAAAGAATGTTACCATATTTTCGACGATCATGCAGCCTAAAACATAAACACAGTTACGAGTCTCCAAAAGAATCACCTGGGTTAAATTCCTATTCTGTAATCACCATCTCTGGCAGTCGCCAGTAAAACAACAGATGAACATTGATAAAAGATTCCACCCCATTCTCACCCAGTCACACTAGACTTGATTTGTCACCGTGACCAAGCCCGATCACATCTAACTTGATTTGGTGCCGTTCCCGTCCACTCCCCCGGCCACAGTTACTCGGTTCCGGAATTAAAAACTTGGTAGCGCCACGTTTGTCGTACGGTAGGTTTATTGGGTTCATTGGGCCCAGTCTAGGTAAAGAATAATGGTTAACTTATACACGAGAATGTATAGAAATAGGTTTCACAGGTGGTAGGTTGAGGGAAAGGTATGTCTCTGGAGTGAGGAGGTGTTTCTCCCCCAGCCTATCCGTACAACTGTTTTGTTATAAGACAGTCTTAGCCTCCCTATCTAATGAAAGAATAGGTTACTCTACACACACACAATTATGTGACAACAAGACACACAGACGTGAAATACTAAGGATAAATGGGTATGGGTCTGACCAACGCACAAAGTTAAATTTTCTTGTTGTTTATTATCACTAAACTGGTTTTACAACATCAATTAACCAAAGATATCAAGAAAATTATTTACAGATAGAAGAAGTAAAGAAACATGGGGCGCCTTCACCGTATAAGGGAAAACAAAGAATCAAAACAAATATTATTAACCCCAAAAAGGTTGAAGGTTAGCAATAGTGATAGAATACAGAAATGGTACAAATATAAGACCAAGTCAAGTAAACAACATCAACAACATAATTAACAAATAGTTATTAGCAACAGAAAAAAATTCACCACTCACTCTCTCATTCGGTGGCTATTTCTCTCACTCTTACCTATTGGTACTCTTCTCATAGGTCTGTAGTATCCCTTGGTAACAGAATTATTCCATGAATTTAATTTATATTTTCACTTTGATTACACTGTCACCCTAGCTGTCGACAATCCAAATTGGTCCCAGTTCCCCCCCCCCCCCCCCCCAAAAAAAAAACAAAAAACTAGTGAGGTAAACTCCGAATATGGTGCTCCTCCTGGATATAAGTGTTACTACGAATAGTTGGAAATGTGAGAGTCCTTGATGGTTACCCTTTACGAGAGGGGGGTACTTCCAGTATTAGGATATCTCTGGTTGCCAAAACATGTTAAAAATAGATTATATATACAGGACTTGGTCGACGTTTTTGGGTTTTTTCTTCATAATTTACAAGTACATCATGTAGAATCATTATCATCTTCTAGCCACATGTGTGCATCATCTTTGTCACAGTCCGAAAATCCGGGCATTGCTTGAAACAGTTCCACAACTTCATTTATACAATCATCATTTGTGTCCACTGCAGTAGTTTCATTTCCTCCTTTTTTCCCAAGCAATCTATTCCAAGCCTTGTTGAGATTATCTTGTGACAGGATGGTCCAAGCATCAGCTAACATATAGCAGCAGTCTTTGAGATTAAGCTTTTTGGAAAACGCCACCACACTTTCTTCATCTTCAGCCAATAATAAACGACGCAGGACTTCCTTCTTGTACATCTTTTTTAAGCTTTGCTATAACACCCTGATCCATTGGTTGAATCAGTGCTGTTACATTGGGAGGCAGAAAAATTACTTTAAAATTTGCATCAACTGCATTCAATGTATCCGTCTCTGGATGAGATGGTGCATTGTCCAGTAGAAGAATTACTTTTCCAGTTTTCTTTTCTTGTTCTCTCAACCTCTTCACATTTGGGATGAACTGATTTGTATACCAATCGAGAAATATTTAACTATTCATCCAAGCACTCTTCTGCGCTTTGTAGCACAATGGGAGACATGTCACATTCTTTAAACAGCGTGGTTTCTTTTGGCTTTGCAAATCATTAGCACCGGTAAACGATGACTTCCACTGCAATTCGCGGCTATCAAAATTGTTACTCTCTCTTTGCACTTTTTAAACCAAGGGGCAGCTGCTTCGCGCTGAGATGCAAGTGATTTTTGGAGCAATGATTTCCAGTATAAGCCAGTCTCATCGGCATTATACACATCATCGAGTGAATAACCTTCTTCTTCCAAAAAAATCCAAGAATGTTTCTTTAAAATTTTCAGCGGCAGTTGCATCGCTAGATAAAGATTCCCCTTGAATCTCCAATTCTCGTATGCCATGACGAGATTTAAAGTTTCTTAACCATCCCTGGCTAGCCTTAAAGTCAGGAGGACCGTCAAGTTGATTGTTGAACTGAAGTGCCTTTTCACGCAATAGAAAGCTAAAGATAGGTTCCCCTTTGCTTCTTCTTTGCACAAACCATATATACAAAGCCTCTTCCAATTTCAAATCTTTCGCATTTCTCATGATTTTTTACGTTTTCTTCGACCCATTTTCACTATCCAATTTTTGTTGCAAAACTCATAAAATTTTATCCTTGTTACTTTTGATGTCAGAGACGGTAGCTTTCCCAACATTGAAAATCCTCGCAAGTGAAGACACAGTTTCACCTTTTCCTAGTCTCTTGATAATTTCTGTTTCGTTTCAATTGACAAAACATTGCGGTTACTTTTATATGCTTTAGGCCTATTGGAAGATGCCATATCATGCCTTACACGTAGATTTCGTTGGCCACAGATTTTGGTCAGGCTTAGACTATAAAAACTCGCCCGCCCTGTCTCGCGACTGGCAAGTCTGTCACAGTGTTATTTATTATTTATTCCTCATAAATGTGCCACGTACAGCTTATCACCTATACTTTAGTGCTATTAAATTGTCGGTGTCTGTTAATTTGTCGTATGGCATTTAGAAATAACAATAGACACTATAATAACACCGATTTCCAATGAAATATAAACAAATATCCTTTCCTCCCACTGTCTGTCGCCTAACCTGTCTGGTCTGGTTTACTATCGGCCTACACTGTACACATAATTACCGTCTCGTCTCAGTGAGTTAGCGGTTGGATGGTGGACTAACATTTTAATTTAATATCTGGTTAGGAAAATCGCTACGCGTTATTTTATTTAATCTGCCTTACTAGCAAGAAGAAAAGAAATTCTAAGCAAAGTATTTTACTGTATGTTGAAGTATTTAAGTGTTTAACTTTAAATGCTATCACCGTAAAAATACTTCTAACACTTAGCACTATTTACCAGAAAATTCAGAATGAAAATCTCCACGAATCACGTTTTATTTTTGTGTGTTTAAACAACAATAGAACCCAAAGGAAAAAATGGTTATGACTGCGAGCTAGACAGTGAGCTTGCAGAATTTCAGACAGTTGTTATATTACGTGTTTTTTTTTTGCTAGCAAATCAGAGAGCAGCTATGAGGTTACAATAAGGTGTCAGATTACTGTAGGCTCTTTTTCCATTATACGTCACAAAGTTTTTTTCAAGCTTTAAATGGGTACCTGCCCAACATGTGCGGAACAGAGAAGGCGCATATGGCCGACATCAGTACCATTCGTGTAAAAGCTCTATGGAGATTAAAATAGTACCAAACTGACTACTACTTTCTTTGAAAGCACAAAGTAGACGCCTGATAGTGTACGAAAAAGAAGAAGAAACGGGTACCTGACTCTGCTCGTGAGTTAGGAAAAGCGAAGGTAGCAAAGAAAGGAACTGGTCACCCCACCTCATAAAGCTCCACGCAGTATAGAGAAGTCTCTAACATTTAACTCCCTGTGGCAGTATCTGCTACGGGACTACCTTAACTCTTATTTTGCTATCATTGTCTGTCTCTCTCACTCAGGCAGAAGGCACATATTAAGAATGCGGGAAGACAGACTCTCACTTAGTCTAATTTAGAATCATACAGGAAGACGAGGACAGGGAAATCAGAACGAGGAGGAAAAGAGCCATAGAGACGGAGCAGATAAAGGCAGAGACGCGTGATATAAATTGATCTTGCTCATGGTTCTCTTGAGGGAGGTTAAAATGAGAAAACCTGTCCCGTGCTGTATGTTCAAGGATGAGCTACAAGAAAATATAAAACGTGCCGCCACTGACGCTCATTATCAGTCCAGTGAAAGCCCCGTGTAGTTCCCGGCGGTATCTGATGAAACAAAGAAAGAATGGGATTACTGCTAACTCAAGAATGTCGTACAAGGCCACTAATATGACGTAGTGCACGAGACTGGCAATATGACGTAGTGCACGAGACTGGCAATATGACGTAGTGCACGAGACTGGCAATATGAGGTAGTGCATGAGACTGGCAATATGACGTAGTGCACGAGACTGGCAATATGACGTAGTGCACGAGACTGGCAATATGACGTAGTGCACGAGACTGGCAATATGACGTAGTGCACGAGACTGGCAATATGACGTAGTGCACGAGACTGGCAATATGATAACGTAAACATTTTGCAACAGAAACCGCCGCTGTAAGAGCACGTGCATGCTTTGTGCAGGCTTCCTGTAACAGGACAATATGGTGGCTCCATGCTCCACAGGGAACGAAAAGGATGATGATATTGAGTCAACCAACATGTGAGTCATCAACGCCGCTGAAAAGCGATAACGAGAGTGTGGTATGCTCAAGAAATGAGAAGGCGGTAGAGGGAACAAAGCCCAGGGAAACAGCAGACGTCACTTCTTTGTTAATTATGTAAACCGTGTTTGCTGGTGGAATGCGCCAGAAACTGGAGCTAGTTGCCTCTGCTCGTTGTGTGTAATAAACAAACAGTTGTGATTGTAAAGGTAGTCCTATAGGCGATATTGCCGTAGGGGAGTAAAGTGTTCGAGACTTCACAATGCTAGGTCTCAGCTTTATGAGGTGGGGAAAGCGGTTCTTTTTCTCGCCGCCTTTGTCTTCTCTAACTCAAGAACACATTTATGTACACATTTATGTACACAGTTATGTACACATTTATGTACACATTTATGAACACAGTTATGTACACAGTTATGTACACATTTATAGCCGTTTGCGAATGTTTGGTAGGTAGGACGCAGTTATCTGGTTCTTTGTTACTCAGGTGACTAAGTCAGCTCTTTGTTGTCATATCCTCATTTTCTGAAGCGCCTGTCTTTCGTTATAAGAAATGAAATCATAGGGAATCTGCAAGGAACATTATCTTGGCTTTTTCATTGTACCGGTTTATTACTATGGTTATTGCGGCTAATTTGAATGCTACTACTTCAGCTTTGAAGTGGTTCAAGCATGTTCCAGTGCCCGCCGAGAAAATATTTCCTGTCCGTTCTTTAGTTTTATATACATACCCCGTCCCCCCTCCCATTTATGTTTAGGGCTGTTTTTGCTGATCATTCTTATTTTGAAAAGGTAAAGGCAGTCCCAAAGCAGATACAGCTATAGGGGAGTGAAGGGTTAGAGACTTTAATTATACTGGGTTAAGTTTCGAGAGGTGGGGTGACCAGTTCAATTCCTCACTGCCTTTGCCTTCTCTACCTCGAGCAGAGTCACCATTTACAGCTGTATGGACTGGAGCGTGACGCCACCGTGTTTCGAACCAGGCATCTTTGCCGCAAGAGGCCGGCGCTCTAACCACTATACCAGTCAGAATCTTCTTGTTAAATAATAGTTAAGGCTTTGGTTGGGTACGTCTTTTAATGTACGTATTCCATAGCTATATGTTTTCGTTCTGCATCCATTTGGCTGCCACTTGTCATTACTTATGAAGTGGTGTAAGTCAGGTCTGGGAATCTAGCAATAATGTATGATAACGATACTATAGCTGCCATTACGCCTATTATTTCCGTAGAAATTACACAGGTGGTTAATGTTACAAAGCGTTGTTTTAATTATCCAGAAAACTGACCTGACAGAGTGTTCGTAGACTGATAGAAGTCTCATGCACCTGCTTATAGAAACACTGGTTGTTATGGGAAGACGTGTATATAGTATACAGGTTGGTTTGGCGCATGCGTGAAGTACAACCTGTCGTGTGTACAATAAGGTCTCAGGTTACGTACGAGTGATGTTCTTGCAGCACGTTCATAACCCGATTTTGTACGTACTGTAAGTCGGAATGTGTACGTAGGCATACAGTAAATGTCCTTTAATAGGGCATGAACAAAAATAATGCTGAGTTTTGGAAAGAACTTTATCTTTCATAGGAAGGGAAACAATCAAGTAAACACTATGAAATAGTATTATTAACGGGTTGTCTCACTTTTTAATCGAAATTGATTTCGGCAAACTAAATACAACGGTCGTCTGAAATAATCATAATTTTTTTTTACATTCATTTTCATAAGCATGTATTTTTTTCCTCCCAAGATAGGAAACTCTATACAGAGCGTTACAACAGGAAGCAAATTCACCATCAGAACCCACCCCCACCACATCCCCCATCTGCCCGTCAGATACGTATTTCGGCCCTTTTATCTCGCGAACACGCTAAGGGGAATCCGGCCTAGAATCTTTCCTATCTTTGTATTCTATGTTTCAGGATATCTGACAGTTTACACCAGGTAGCATTTGTTGGTGTAGTTCAATCAGATAACACCCTATACATAAGCGGAACAGTGTGTCACTTGAGTAGATAGGATGATCTTGCACCAGGCATCCATTTCGTTCTTTCTTTGTCTTTTGTCCTCGCAAGACGAATCACATTTTGTCGACTTTTTTTTTTTCATACCCATCCACCAGTCAACCACTGCTAGGAACTAAAATAGTTAGAAAAACAAACCAAAAAAAAAAATAAAAACAGACATTAGTTTCTAATAGCACATATGTGAAAGCACGCGCGTGGCAATTAACATGAGATGGTTAAGGCTCCGTAAGCAACAAAGACATATACAGATACCATGACTTTTATTAATCAAATAAAAAACTTGAAAATACTAAGTAAACATCATTGTCGTAGAATACTTGATGTACGATTAGTATTAGTAATTACACACGTTAAACAAAGAAGACGTTTGACTATTGAGTCTGCATAGAAATATCCAAAATAAATAAATAAAAATACCACGCGTGCCGGAAAATGTTTTGGAAGAAATTAAAAAAAAAAAAAGGAAAAGAGGAAGATTTGGATTGTAAGATACCATAAAAAAGACCATATTGGTGAAACATATAAAAGACCATATTGGTTAAACATAAAAAAGACCATATTGGTTAAACATAAAAAAGACCATATTGGTTAAACATAAAAAACGACCATATTGGTTAAACATAAAAAAAGACCATATTGGTTAAACATAAAACAAGGATCGTGTTTTACTCTATAACTGAGATACGGCTCAGGTGCAAAAATGATGAGGGAAAGAAATTTTGAAGATTTAAAAAAAAAAAGCGAGATTGAAATACCTGAAAGATCTAACGAACGAACGAACGAACTTTATTTTTCAAAGGGTTTAGAATTGGGCACCCAGGCCCGTCTAAAATTCTGCCCTTCTTTTCTCTCGTGTTCCATACTGAATCCATTTATTCTAATATGCATTTTAAATATTATTCTTTAAACAATAAAATAAAAAAAAATACAATAAAATAAAATTACAACATTGTAACAGCACGAGAACAGTAACACACATTTACAGTACCTTATCATTATCAATATTGAACATAACAAAATTATCCTTAAATATAGTGATTTGGGAACATAACTAAATTAGAGTGGCATATAATCTTCAACCAGACAAGTGCCAGTGGAACAAGAGCTGAGAAGAAGACGCTGGCGATGGATAGGACACACATTAAGGAAACCTGTTGATAGCATTACAAGGCAGTCCTTGTTCTGGAATCCACAGGGAAAGAGAGGCAGAGGTAGACTAAAAAACACATGGAGAAGAGAACTGGAAACAGAGGTGAAAATGATGAGGAAAACATGGAAAGAACTTGAGCGGATGGCACAGGACAGGAAGACTTGGCATGTGTTTGTTGAAGGCCTATTCTCCTCGGGGAGCTAAAGGGTATTGATTGATTGATATAATCTTCACTCATGATGTATTTGAAAAGTCAGCGATTGTATGAATATGGACTAAGCGTGCGTTTTAGGTCGTGTGGTAGAGTGTTCCACAGACGAGCAGCAGAAAAAGCTAAACTTTTCTTGAATAAGTCAAGCCTAGGCTTGGGCACGTGTAATTTGTTTAAGCGTTGGCTGTATCTTCCGTTGTATAAGATATACGAAGCGGGGTAAAAGATGTGAAAAATCATCCGTGGTCAAATTGCGGGGAGGAATACGTATAAAAGGAATAAATAAAAATACTCTGTTTTATTTTTTGTTCTGTTCTTTTTCGCTTTTTCATCCGAAATGAAAACCTCGCCTGACACATTTATAGTTGTCGTAATCCCTTGTTACTTACGCGCCTGTGCTGAACCGATCTGATGTAAACCTGACACCTTCACGGATGCACATTGGAAATGCTCAAATTTATTTATTTTGGAGGAAATAGGATTACACATGCTTCAAAAAGTACACCTGCTATGCATTACAGCGCGGGCGAATTTTATGCAAGGATTAGTGCATGCTGCAGGAACATCACAACATTACAATTTCTCGCCATAAGTTATTATTTTCACTAAATAAATAATTACCTTCATGATCGGACATAAAAAGACATTTGAAATGTACAGGAAAAAATTCTTCAGCACCCTGATTGTTATCGTCATTATAATCAAGATCTTTTTTGTTGATTTTACTATTATAAACGCTTTCATTTTTCTGGTCCCCTGATTTCCTCTCTTTCATTCATGCCTATTATCGCCGAATGACATTGAAGTGTTGCCATCCAGAACTTTCTGTTGACAGCTGCAGCGGTCCGCAACCCGTCATATATTTTATTCTGTTTAGTCATTGAACGTCTTTCGCTATCAGATTACATTATAGATTTTGTTCCTTATCTGTCTTGGTTTTTCTCAGGATAATTTCTTTGTCAGTCTGCCTTTTTGTTCCCTCATATACTAGGGCTTCTTAACCTTTTTTTTTTATACCCCTCCCCCCACTCTTTTTTTTTTAATTATCCGGTGAAGACTACGGACTAACTCTTTATTACAAAAAAAAAAAATTACATAAATGCATAATGAAAATTTTAAAACTGTTTCGTTATGTACACGGAACCCGTAGAATCCATCGATTCCATAGACAACAAGTTAAGGAAAAAAGCCCTATACATCGCTGGCCTTAGGCCGATTTAACCTATTTGCCCTAATCTGACCCTGCGCTCACAGGGGGCCCGGCGATCACTGGGCCCTCACGTTCAAAGGAGACCCCGTACTCAGTTCCCATTTCCAGCTTCGGAAAAATAATAAGGAACGAAGTTTATTTCGAATTAGATTTCAGGAATATATGTTATTACATTATATTATAAATGAAACAATATTTATATTTATTAGCTATATTTTGACATTAAAATTGTTACAGGAAAACTATATTCTTAAGTTAAGGGGGCCCCACCAGAATGGTCCAAATCGAACCCCGCAATGACTAAGGCCGTCAGTGGTCCTGTCCTGTGCTGAAGAAATTAGACTGTGTGTTCGCTATCCCTATCTCAGAGCTAGGATATATATATATATATATATATATATATATATATATATATATATATATATATATATATATATATATATATATATATATATATATATTAAAAACAGGCTTTTAATGAATTAAAAAGCCACAAATAATTTTTCAAGGAGTTTATAGCTTGCAGTCAAAAAATGTAACATCAAATTGACAAAAAGCGTGGGGCGCTTAAGCGCTTATCATATATTTTATCCATAAGTGTGTAATGAAGTATTGTCGTTGATTTTATCTGATAGGTAATAGATGTTTATAGTCCTGTCTGAGCTGAGGTGATAGTGATAACTATGTGAAAGTAAGGTGGAAGAAATAGTTTTTTTTCTCACGAGGTGGTAGTGTAAGAGAAAGGACAGCCTCTGGGTGAAGTAATTTCTCTAATCCAGCCTAACAGTACGACTTTCTTTAACTCTTAAAGGCCGGAACGACGCTGGTAGCGTACATCCACAAAACCCCTAGAAGCCGAAACGACGTTGGGAACGTCACTTTTGTGTTCTGTGAAATTTGTTCCGTATTTTCATTATGACTCATAACTGAATACTAATTTAGTGTCTTATTAATTTTTGCCAAATCCAGCCCCAGACTCGCCGTAGTTGCTGACTGCAAATGTCACGGGAGTCGCTAGAGTTGGTGATTTAATTTTCCTGGATAAAATACGATATCTCTGCCTTCAGTTGGTTGGATTAAGGTTCATAAGTGGTGATAGCCGACGTAGGATGAATAATACAGATATATTCTGTGTTGTCTAGCCTCTGGTTGCTGAGACGCTATGTTAAATTACACAAATGTTGCTGAACAATATATTTTGCCACAGCTGGCTGCTGAGATTTATATAAATGAAATCTGGTAATAGTTCTGGCCCAGTTAAAATTATAATTATTGTGCTAGTTTGGTCTCTCTCATAAAATGAAGAAAATGGACCGCACAGGTCATAGTCCGAAGACTCAACAATATTATAAAGTTTCTGGTGGCTTATATAATTATAAGACTATAAGAACGCAAGTTCATATGGCCGTAAGTCCGCTAGTACGCAGGTTTTTGATCAGCCTATATTATAGGAAAGAAAATATAAACATTTAACCATAATAACAATATAATCTCTAACACGTGTTTATGTAGGACTTCTTCACCATTCCGTTATAAATTAGATTTAAAACACAAGTGTTTAGCTCATCCTATCGTTTTTTAACGCGTGATATGAACACTAGTCATTTATAAACTTACATAAAGATGGATAGCAGTAAATAATATATACCGTCAGTAGACAGTTATTTAATGTATGTACTAGTCAATTTAAAACATCTCTTACTGGGGAATAGCGAATAATTAACTTTACTTTACAGCTTGAAAAATATTAGCTATAAGTTATTTAATTTACACAGAGGATCCCAGTGAAATATAAATGAAAACTTTAAACACACCAAATCACTTAAAGGCTAGTATATAAATTACCGCAAAACAGAGAAAAATATGAAACACTCCACGAATTCTAATAATTCACTCTGTACGAGAAATCTAGGATATCGAGCTAGTGAATTCAGCAAAATCTCTGCCTTCTGAAAATGACTATTGGAGAGACGGGGTATATATCCCTAGATGCCGTTCTTTTCGCTTCTAAATGCAGAAGTCACATCTACGTCCAGGGCCGGGCAAATTTGCCATATGGTTCCTGAATGAAGGGATATTTCTTCACTTCTGCCGCATCTCAAACTCTGTCTTGTCTCACATTCTCCCCGTTATCTTCCTGAATAAAAGGATATTTCTTCACCTCTGCCGCATCTCAAACTCGTAAGTTAATTACCCGGAAAATGTAACACTCCAGTATACGTCTCAGGCTTATCGCCCCCTTGATTCTTCAAAGAAACTAGTTAACGCCTTACTGCTCACTTCGCTCTGTTTCACATAGTGCTTAATTGCCAGATGGCTTGCATGTTAATTGCGATCGTGAATCAGGCGTTCGTGTAGCAAAAAATATAAAACCTAGATGGGGAGGGGCAAAAGTGGACGGTCAAATGCTGCACTATTTTCATATGTGACAAATATAAAGCAGAAGTTAATTTCATGTAGAATCAGCGCCCCAGGCTTTTTGTCAATTTGATGTTACTTTTTTAAACTGCAAGCTATAAACTCCTTGAAAAATAATTTGTGGCTTTTTAGTGCATTAAAAGCTTGTGTTTAAAATATTTTTTAAATATTTGTTATTTTCTTCTTTTTCTGCAATTTTTTTGTTGTTTTTAAATTTAGGTCAAATGTAATCGATCCGCTAATGACATTATCAGTTTGCGATAAACAAGTCCAGAGCACAGGAGGCGGATTTCATTATTCACTATATTACACGGAAAGTTAATATTTTTTAAATTTTTAATAACATAAAAAAAAAATTTTGATAAGGGTTGTAAATTACTTACTTACTTAGTCGTTCCTCTTCTACCGTGAGGTGTAGAGGTTTGGAAGAGAGAGCGCCAGACTATCCTATCGGCTGTCTTCTTCCTGGCCTGGTTCCATTCTAGTCCTCGGTCCTTCAAAGATTGTCTAATGTTGTCCTCCCAGCGGACTCTGGGTCGTCCTGGAGGTCTAGATCCCTGGCTCTTTGTTTCCCATGCTTGTCGTGGTAGCCGATCTTCTCCCATTCTGCAGACATGGCCAAACCATCTTAGTTGGGACTGTTCTATTTGGGTCTGCAGCGGGTGGGATTTTAGGCCTTGACGTATCGTCTGGTTGCGGACCATGTCTCTTCTTGTTACTTCAACCACCTTCCTCAGATACCTCATTTCTGAGGTTTGAATCTGGCTTTTGTGGGTTGTAGTCATTGCCCATGACTCGCATCCATATGTCAAGACTGGGACATAGGTGGAGCGGTATACAGCCATCTTCGTTTTCTTACCAACCTCTTTGGGTTGTAAATTACATTTATTAAAATGTAGTTGTCAGTTGTGTGTATGTCTGTGCACGCGCGTGCGATAGTGTGTGTGTGTGTGTGTGTGGGGGGGGGGGGAGGGGGGGAGTTTCAAAATTTCTCTCAAGAGAGACAATCTTGTTGGAAAGAATACACCTAGATTATTTGCAGTTAATGCCCCTTTCACTGATGATACAATACAAAAAAAGACAATTAATTTTAATTTTATTACTTACTTACTTAGTCGTTCCCCTTCTACCATGAGGTGTAGAGGTTTCAAAGTGAGAGCGCGAGATTATTCTATCGGCTGTCTTCCTCCTGGCCTGGTTCCATTCTAGTCCTCAGTCCTTCAAAGATTGTCTAATGTTGTCCTCGCAGCGGACTCTGGGTCGTCCTGGGGGTCTGGATCCCTGGCTCTTTGTTTCCCATGCTTGTCGTGGTAGCCGATCTTCTCAGATTCTGCAGACATGGCCAAACCATCTTAGTTGGGACTGTTCTAGTTGGGTCTGCAGGGGGTGGGATTTTAGGCCTTGACGTATCGTCTGGTTGCGGACCATGTCTCTTCTTGTTACTTCAACCACCTTTATCATATACCTCATTTCTGAGGTTTGGATCTGGCTTTTGTGGGTTGTAGTCATTGCTCATGACTCGCATCCATATGTCAAGACTGGAACGTAGGTGGAACGGTATACAACCATCTTCGTTTTCTTACCAACCTCTCGCTGAGGAATCCTCGATTTATGGCATGAAATAGTCTCCCAGCAGCTGCTTTTCGAGTGGCCAACTCTTCTTTGATGCCTCCCTTAATTTTATTCATTTTATTATTTGTACGACTGATTATTGTTTTGTCATGGGGAATACACAACTATGCCAAGTTTCAGAGCTATTGCTCATCTGGAAGTGATTGAAAAATCCATTGCAAGATTTGAAGGTGACAAGAGAGTGACATACGTTGCAAGTTAAAGAAAATCCTGTAAAAAAAACAAGAGTTGAAAGTTGAAAGCTACAACCAAGATGGAGTGGGTTCATTTCTCTGCACAAGACAACAGGTGGATGACACGTGGGAGTCATGACCCATGCGGTGGCCCCCCCCACCCACACTGCAGAGTGTAAAGGAGATTAAAGGGCCGAACCAGTTGATCCATGGGGGATACCCTTCTGAAAATCAGATTGCCTCTTGTTATATCGCTCTGTACAAAGTTGCCTCTCTCTCTCTCTCTCTCTCTCTCTCTCTCTCTCTCTCTCTCTCTCTCTCACACATATATTTATAATCACCTTGACATCATCATCATCGTCGTCGTCATAATCAGTGTCATCATCAGCATCATCATTATTATCATCATTAGTATCATCATAATCATCATTATCATTATCAGTTCCTTTTATTGCTCCCTGTGGAATATGGAGACAGCCACCTTAACTTAACGAATGATATTTTCTTTTCTCTTCTGCAATTGCACATATTTTCTAACCAAATTCACCTGTGTGTATCTTTCTCAGAGACGAGCTTTTTTTTTCCTTCTGTATTTCGCTTTTGACCTTCTAACGTCACAACTCATATTTTGTTAACTCTTACTTTTAAGTTTAATAATAGACATTTGTGTACCTTATTTCTCTGTCTGTATTTCTCTGTCTGTATTTCTCTGTCTGTATTTCTCTGTCTGTCTCTATCTGTCTGCATTTCTCTGTCTGTCTCTCTATCTGTCGTTCACTCACGCTGTGGGTTTGGATTTTATACCGTCTCGTTCTCCCCGTCTTTTTAAACACCTCTTCACCCTTCACCTCAATTTACATATCTTGCACCTAGTCTATCGCTCCATGCTCACATCAGATAACGCATCTTATAACTAATCTATCTTTCCACCCCTAAATCAAGTTACATATCTCGTAAATATTCCACCTTTCTACACCTCACCACAAGTTACATATCTTTTATATATTTTCCACCTTTCTACTCCACACCTCAAGTTACATATCTCGTAAATATTCCACCTTTCTACTCCTCACCTCAAGTTACATATCTTGTAAATATGCCACCTTTCTACTCCTCACCTCAAGTTACAGATCTTGTAAATATTCCAACTTTCTACTCCTCACCTCAAGTTACATATCTTGTAAATATTGCACCTTTGTACTCCTTACCTCAAGTTTCATATCTTGTAAATATTCCACCTTTCTCCTCTTCACCTCAAGTTACATTTCTTGTAACTATTCCACCTTTCCATCATTCCCCCATCTTAGTTTACATATCTTGTAACTATTTCACCTTTTTACACCCCGACCTTAGTTTACACATCTTAAAACTATTCCACCTTTCCACCACACCCAAATCTTAGTTTACATATCTTGTAACTAATCCACCTTTCACCCCCATCTCAAATTACATATCTTGTAACTATTCAATTTTCCCACCCCCACCCAAACCTTAGTTTACATATCTTGTAACTATTCCACCTTTCCACCCTCCCCACCTTGGTTTACATATCTTGTAACTATTCCACCTTTCCATCCCCCACCTTAGTTTACATGTCTTGTAACTATTCCACCTTTCCACCACACCCCCACCTTAAATTTCATATCTTGTAGATATTCCACCTTTCCACGACAACCTCACCTTAGTTTACATATTTTATAACTATTCCACCTTTCCACCAAACACCCCCCCCCCTTATTTTACATATCTTTTAACTATTTCACCTATCCACTACACCCCCACCTTAGTTTACATATCTAGTAACTATTCCACCTTTCCACCACAACCCCCCTTAGTTTACATATCTTTTAACTATTCCACCTTTCCACCACAACCCCACCTTAGTTTACATATCTTGTAACTATTCCACCTTTCCACTGCACCCACACCTTAGTTTACATATCTTGTAACTATTCCGCTTGTGACGGTTTTTCCTCCCCTGCTTTGCAGTAGTGGTCCAACAGTGGCCAAAACGCAAGAGTATCTAATATGGGCTTAAAAGGTATCTACCTTCGCACAAGATTACTCTTGACAGAGATGTAGATAGAAGGGTGATGACACTTCTATTGCAAAGGGAGTCTTCACAAGATATTCAGAATAAGCGAGAACAATACTGTTTTGGCTGAGTATGTTAACTCTGTAATTCTGCCGACGCTTTTGTGAAGGATTTAAGCACTTATTAATTTCAGCTCGTTTAAGCCCCCACCACTGATTTACTCAGTGGAATTCTGTTATTCTAGTATAGCTCTGTTTAGAGTATGTGTAGTAAATTGACTGAGACAAACATGCAGTAACTTTAAAATGATTAAATCGAAGTTAAATTTGGTAAAATTACAAATAACAAAATTTAAAAATCACTTAAGTTTTAACAGTTCGAAAATAATTTGAATAGTTATGGATCAAGAAAAGTTATCATCATGGTCGTTATGGATTGCGAAATGTTACAAGAAGTCCAAGTGGTAGTATAGATTTGAACTTAGCTGCCAATGACGGTTCTGCTCCTTCTTATGGGTTGGTTCTTTTCACACTGCTCACGCTCGTCCCTGATCAGGGTTGTCGGGTGTAGCTAGTTTCCCAGAAATGTCAAGGAGAGTCTACCACGTGGGTCCTTCGTCTTAAAGATTAGGCCACTGTTCCCTTCTTGTTCCAGAGATAGTGCTTTCTGCTGGTACCACCTGTCATGAATTATTCTAATCCCCATATATAAATTAAAAGGTAAATGTAAAGCCTAACAAATAAATTTAATAAAAGAAAAGAGAAATGGTAAAAGAAACAGTGCTGTCACAATGACTGTACTCGAAATCCCCCTTGTTTTCTACTTCGTCTGCAAATTGTAACGCTTTCACGTTGATAGTAAAAGCCTACTGTATTATTACCCGCTTTCTTCAATGAAACGTGTACTGTATTTCTTGGAAAAACCTTGAGATACGCAAGCTGATCAAGGACCTAGATTTAATATTTCATTCATTCCATACACGGCGTAACTAAAAGACAGATAAAGCAGGAGAGAGAGAGGGGCGAATGAAGGCAGGAAGCATGCAATACTAAACACGCGTCGCGCGATACACAATTGCTGCCATCACGCGTGTAAGGCTACTAGCACTAACTTTTTCAAATCGACAGTGATAAAATTCACTACCCATACCAGAGTTAGGTTTTAAAATTCTGAAAAACGCTTATTGGGAATTATGACATTATACCGGTTTACGTTTGAAAACATGACAGTACCCAGACACCCTCAAGTTTGGAAGTGAGAAGGTAGTAACAGCACGACTATCCTAGAAGAAAATGCATATTGGCTCCATTAAATTCGTATATTTGGGTTCCTTAGGGTTTGCTGACAAAGAATATGTAAAACGTTACGCAAATAGTCTAGGAATTACCAAGTTATGGCCAAAATAAAATAGTGGGGGTGCCTGACAGCATGAAATCATTTCTGCTCATAAAATTTTTTTATAACGTGTTTGAAAAAACATTACGTTACGGAAATAGCCTACCATGTTAACTCCTATTTGATTGGAGCGCAACAAATGTAAGACTAAACACGATTGGTCGGGCTATAAATACTATCTTGTGTTGTCAGGGGAAACGTGAAAAGGGGTACTTTTTTGAAAAGATGTGTAGACATGGTTTGATTGGGTAGAGCTGCGAATATACTCAATTCAGAGCGTCTGTTCCTTGCCACATCTTGTAATAAACCTACTAAGAAGCAGTGCGTTGAGCACCAGTGTATATTTTTTATAAAATAAAGCCTGGGACATCGGCAGATCGGAGTTGTGCTATATTCATTGCCAGTCAACGAAACTGTTTATTATTTCCATGAATTGTGGTAAGCTTGAAATATTCAATATCTTTTAATGAAAATTGAATGTAAATTGATAATTTATGTCTGTATATATGTGTAGTTCAGTAGCGAACATGATGTAAAGCCTATAGTGCTCCAGCCTGAACAGAAGGTGTCGGAGGAAAGTAAAACTGCATGGAATGGCCAAACAGTACACTGACACCTAGATTATTGACTAGAAAGAAATAATGCTGGAATTGCAGAGGCGTAGTAACCATTAGGGAGGGAAATACTGGTATAAAGTATTTCAGATGAAGCTGACAGTTGGCCTAACGCTCTGAACTCAATGTTTGTGATGTATTGTGCTCAGTGTAGAAATAGAGTATAAATAGTTCTGAAGTAGGAGGTACAACCTTCTTGTTTCAGGGACCGTGGTCTTAAAGTTATTGAGCAGCACCTGGTCAGAGCTTTGCTGAAGCCAGAGGTGGACAGCATACTCCTTGGTCCATATAGCAACCAGTGGGGTGGCTCCAGAACTCATTAAAGTAATCGAGCAGAGGAGTCTTTTACTGCAGTCATCAGGAAAGATAAGAGAGTGTGGCCATGGAGCTCAACATTATGTACCCCATCTTAAAATGACATTGTAAAATAAAATTAAGAGGGGAATTTAATTGTTTTAATACCAGGAACTGAGAACATCTCCAATACTAGTTCCAATAGAAACAAACTATTGAAGTCATGATGACAAATACCAACAGAGCTTGAACAAAACAAAACCAGTATTACCTCATATTACTACTACACAACTGACACACATAGGATACTATTAATAATATATGTCACTACAATATTCATATTGATAAATTCTGTACATATAACTTGTAATTAAAATTGATTGTGATTCCTGGTTCCCTTTGTATTTGAATCAGGACACATATACATTCATGACAGCACTGAATACATATTGTTATTTGAAAAGTTATCAGCGACTCCTTTAAGATATCCTCGTAGAGTGTTTTATGTATGTGAGTGTCACAGTGTTGTCAAGTGTGGTGGAATAAATTAAATTGTTTATCTGTCTGTTGTTGTTGTGACTTACACTTCATCATACACATACCCTAGACATATAACGTAGTCATCACACTATTCCAGAATAATTCTGACTGAGGTATACATATGTGGCAGCAAGTAAGGTTATCTATAATACACTACTCTTATTAGATATAGATACCTTCACAGCTGATCTCAGTCAGTACACTAAGTCCCCTATAAATATTTATAACATCCCACTTCACCACACCACCAATAAGCCAATCCTGGCTCACAGACCTTTTTGCTTAGATGAATAAAAGAGACTTGAATCGGCCTCTTACACGCATCTGGGGTGTCGTTAATTTAATAAGTTTCCTCTCTGACTTCGCGTGGGGTCTTTCAGTTTACTCAGTTCCGGTTTCCTTATTTAAAATGAAAGAGATTTCCTGGGCTATGAAAGTCCGTCCAAAATTCTCTAATAAAAGGTGTCAGGTATGTTAAGAAGGAATTCTGTATTCTAATTCTTCACTGTTGCAGGGTCTGGTATCTTGGCGAGCGATTTCTCAAGTGAAATAGCTTGAGAAAATTGTCAGATTATATTCACTGCCGTCCCACGCCTGTGTTATGCGCGCCTCACAGGATCAGCCAATCTGATTTGAATATATTGCATGACTCAGCTAATGCAAAATGTCAAACATTACTTTTCTGAAAATGGGCTGTACACATCCTCTTTCCCTTGGGTACAAACTTACGAAAATGTTGGTAAACTCGTATAACAACGTGTTCCCAATGTAACAATCATTACTTTTATCAGGAAGTAATCTCTTATCTGTGTCTGTCCATCAGTTGTCTCCCCGTATTCCAAGCTTTGATGATGAGCGTCCCCGCGTATTATCAGTGATTAAGCACTGCACTGAAGCGATTTACGTGTTAATCTGTATACTGTCACGTAGGGTTTATATTCATTTAATTTCCTACATCTTCTTCCTATTCTTTCACATAAACTCTCTCTTTTAATATCTCTGTACTTTTTTTCCTGTATATTTTTTCATCCATTCGTTTTGCGAATATTATTTTCATATAATTCGCAAACTTTACCTGTTTTCCTTTCTCTTAAACTGAGAATCGCGCTAGGACGATATTACGTAGATGTCAGGGCTGCAGGGCGTCAGAAGGCGTGATAAGTCGGTTCGCTGAACATAGGACGTAGCAAATCGTCTACATTCTCACCGAGCGCGCGAGCTTCTTCTCGGCATAAGTCCCGGTGAGGTGTGATACTTTACATCTGCACCGGTCTGTATCCAGACATTTGTCTGAAAATCCCAAACTGACACGGCGCTCACCTGGGCCATGGTCAGCTGTAGTGTGAAAACTGCCCTACAATGGAGTCAGGCGGTCTGGGATTTGAAACTGACACGCGTACATCGTGGTCAGTAGGTGACAGTTACGACACGCGTTAAGCGGACGTAAATGTTGGGAGTAGGGGAGATAATTTCGCTTGGCGAAATAAGTTTGGGCCCTTTGTCTGATTTTAAGATATTGGCCAAGTTTGAAACTTTAATTTCATTCTCGTTCATAGACTCCACAGTAGATAGGTCGCTCGAAAAACAGAATAGCTGTTAGCGAAGATCTCAGTTTGTTTCGGAAATTTGTCGAACTTCTAGACTTCCAGAAATATTTTCAGCATTTTTATTCTTAAGTTGTGCGACTACCTGTAATTCTGTGGTTGAGGTAATTAATATGATAGATATATAGATTTTGTGAGTGTTAAAGTGTTAAATCGCTTAATTCATTTAAATCTATTTCTTTAGCGCAGAAGAGAAATAAAGTGGTAGGCTATTATATTTTCTAGGGAAGCATTCAGTGGAAAGCAGACTAAAAATTTAATTTCTAGCTTATAAAACGGCAATTGTAGCTATTTATGAATTTAATTTAACTGCTAATACTCAGTCGAGTGTATTTTTCTAAACTAACGTATAAACTCTAGAATCCAGCCTCAGGAATGATGAATACGCACGTGTTCCTAAAGATTTTTTAAATATAACTTACGTCACGGGAAGTTTAAATGATAAGCAAAGCTCTCTGCTTGCAAGTTTAAATGTAAGTTTTAACCAGTACAGATTCTGTTTATTATATTATATGTGTTATTTTTCCTCCACACAGTGAAAGTTTTGGGGTGACCCTAACTTTACCAGCACCTAGTAGTAGTATCCATACTTGTGAAGAAATAGACAGTCCTTATTTTGAACCACGTGGGTTTTCTCAAGTAACACTGATCTGACGGTGCAAGTTAGACAGAAATACTAATATCCCTATAACGGGTTTTCAAAGACTGTAATGATAAATACTGGACCTTGGAGCCAGCACTTAATTTCTTCTAGAAACTCTATATAATTTGCTGCCTGGTGGCGTGAATATTAACAATCATTTCCCGACTAGATTATATCTTGTGGACAAATCTGTGGTGTGACTAAAGTGAATCCTATACTGAGGGAAGGCACCGACCTGACATTCATCATTTTTTAGAAACCTACTCTGCTAACTCCCGCGCCTGGAATAATTGTTAGGTGACTTAATCAGACATTTGAACAAATTTGCATACCCAAGTAGTCGTTCACGGAGACTCCAAGTTAAATACGTCTTTTGGAACTGGGGACTTCTTGGAAGAATACTGCATTTTTTAGAGTCTGTGTGAAAATCTAAAATCAATGTGTGACAAGAGGCAGCAAGCAAAGTCGTGAGTAATAGTGTGAGAAGCCATGGCGGAATGAATGAGTGTACGCTGGTTTGAGTGATATTTTCACTATTATATCTTTGACACCCTGTTGCTGTCCTATTTGTTTTTTTTTTCAATCTGCATAATTTGTTGCTAAGGCTAGAGTTCTTGTGTTTTTGTCTTAGGTTAAATCAGATTTTTTTCAAAACTCTGTGCATATAATTACGAGATAAAACAAAGAAAAACTCTTAGACTCAAACCCTATGTATCTGTGACTCTGGCGCCATCATCTGTTCTCTTAACGGGGCCGGGCTAAACCTAGAGTTAACACTATAACGGGGCTATCATCCTTGCAACATTTCCTTGATTTTTTATGACTATGTGTATATGTATTTTCCTTGATGTACTTTCTTTGATGTTGTGAGCCGATTTTTCCTGATAATAAAATCGCTCTTGAACTTAATAATCGTGTTTGGTCAGCTCGTTCTAGATAATATATATATCATTGTTATAGTTTTCCCACGTCTGTGTGTTTACCTGTCGTCACGTGTATGTGCGTGCCTGTGAGTGATAGAAATATACGTAATATGTATATTGGTGTAGTCTGTCTGACGCTGTAACAACTGTTGTAGAAGATAGGTGAGAGAGAGAAGAATTCTTTTCGCTTTCAGAGACAGCCACTATATCAAATCTATCATCTCACGTGTGTGGAAATTCTATTACCTTTCACTAACTCTCACTGAGTCTATCACCTATTCAAACCTATTCAGAAGGGACCAAACCTAGTCTTAATTCTCCTATCGGAAATCTACGACATATACTGATATCGCTGCGCCCACGATAGCCAACATGGATAGGTTCCTGCTACTCCTTGCAACGCAGGGAGAAATAAATAACAAGTAGACATGTCTACTTATTCCAGAGAAGGGTGTAAGAAGGAAAATACATAATATCTGCTACACATAGAAGAAACAGAAAGAAGGGAAGTGTGACAAATGAAAGCACACAATTAAAATCAGTACCACAAATGTACCGATACTGCCGCAGTGAAACAAAGATCGAGGATGATCGCCCCATTTTGTGACACCACCTTTCCACCACATCCCCGCCTTAAATTACACATCTTGCAACTATTCTAACTTTCCACCCCCACCTTAAATTACGTATCTTGTAATTATTTCGACCTTTTCACCACGCCCACCCCGACCTCAAGTTACATATCTTGTAACTATTCCATTTTTCCACCCCAACCGCAAGTTACATATCTTGTAACTATTCCACCTCCCCCCCCCACCCCCACTTTAGGCTACTGTCGTGATTTGGTCTGTCTTAAACCACGGTCATATTTACCGCACGCAATACTATAGGAAAACGGACCGATACAATAACCAATGAAAACGCTCCTTTTTCTGGTGTGTATAATGAAACCTTTTAGGCTTAATATAGAGGCCCATTTTGTGTAAATGATAGTAAGAATTTATTTAATTTCTTAAGGACTAAAGATGTTTAAACGCAAAAGGTAGCGATATTTCAACAATGGGAATGTTACTTGAGAGGTAGGTGCAAAGACTTCCTCGAATATTAGTTTATTTAGAGAGAAAAATAGTTTTAAATGACATCAGGGTAGTCCCCAATTTAGTTAGTTAAAGTCTGCATAGATTAAAATTCATTTTGCTAACTAAACAATTATTATATAGAATGGTAGAGATAAATTCACAGTATAATTCTAACTTTAAATGATCAAAATCGGCCCAGAATTAAGAGAGATAATAAATATTAAAAATTTTGCACATTGCACAAGAAGGCAGAAATCATTTCAATTTTAGATTCCTAACGCCGTTTTTACCCCATGCCATCCGAGAGGGAGGGTGCGGTACTATAAAAGTCCTTGAACTTGGTTGATTTGGGGCCACAACTTTTTCAAACACTTGCTGAACAGAAGAGAGCGGCAAAACGTGTGCTTTCAAATACTTTGCCGCTGTATCTGCATAGCAGACCTAGATACTTATTAACAGCCTGTTACAGCTTATGTATATTGCCTGAGGGTAAGAAAGAATATATATATATATATATATATATATATATATATATATATATATATATATATATATATATATATATATATATATATATAATTATGTAATTTTCCTGTGATTAATCCACTTGTGTGTTATGAAGTGTGTTGAATGTGTTAAGAAAAAAATTACAGGACGAGTGTGCTGCCGGCTTGAACGCAAGCATGTGTTGACTTTTAGAGACGAAAGCCAGCATTGGGAAATGTGTAGAATAATTAAGAATGATGGCAAAAATACGACTGTAAGTTTAATAATGTATTTGAAGGAGTATTTCGTAAAGGAAAGACAAACTGACCAGGAACATAAGACAGGATGACAGGATTTGTTAACATGTATTAATCAAGGTGTCACTTAGTAGTTTGTATTAAACCAAATCATTGTATGGAAGCAGATCATGGACAAATGGATCTAACGTAGGATTTATAAGGAAAGTGTAATCACATTGAACTGGCTTTGAGTGGTACTGAGGTAAATTGTCCTGTGCAACTGTTAGCACAAAGTCTGACACTGTTTGTTACGTCCATTGTGTGTGTGGATAGAATAGTGCTGGACCATACAAGGGTTGTGATTATTTGTATTACAGGTTTTATCCTGCAACTACCAAGAGTGTACGAGACATTCACTACTGTGGGACTCTGTGGTGCAAACGTTCTCAAAGTTACCTAGAACTAGTCACCCTGTTTTCCCCGGCCTGGAGATCCAGACATTATGTGACCCTGGCTATAGTTGGATGCTTCTCATTTTTCAAGATAAGTGGAAACACGATTCCACTGGTCAGACTATCCAGCGACATTATCAAACCAATAAAATACAAATAACAAAAACAGTTAAGAGTGATGACTCATGAAGGACTTTACTAAACTAAAATACATCACTTCACAGTCCAGCGAAAGTGATAACTATATATGTTAAATAAATAATTAACATTTGAAATATAACTTTATCATATTGAAGTAATGTGGAAATGACATTCCATGTATATTTACGTATTTTAATTTGGTAAAAACCTTTGAAATTCTTTATCATTTTTCCTAACCGAAAAGAGAAAGTATAGGATCAATAAATTGTAAACATATTTATATAATCAGTCTTGTTTAATTATTTAATTTAAGTTAAGGTTCTGGTTGTTATATATATATATATATATATATATATATATATATATATATATATATATATATATATATATATATATATATATATATATATATATATATATATATATATATATATAACATATTTAATTAATTAATTAATCCCCTAGCAGAGTCAATAAAAATATAATAACCATTATTCAAGGGAGGATCTTGAGAGGTAGCACTTAGACCTTCAGGACCAAACACTATCATCATACTTGAAGGTTTATACAGCTTGACCCTTCCTTTGATTGTCGATACACCCTTGCTCTTTTCAGAGAAGGGGGTATTTCTTATAAGACCAGTCTCTTATCTGGCACTATCCTGGTATCATCTGATACATCTTTTTGTCCAGGATATCTTACATTTTGTATAGGATATCTTACATTTTAATAACATCTGAACCTCTCGCGACAGCTACATATCTTGTATCTATTCTAACTCTCCACTTCTTCTCCCCCCCCCCCCTCAAAATATGCGAGGTTTACACTCCATCCGGCTTATATTTTGACAACAGCTTTTCTACCCCGCTTATGCTGGCAATAAATCAAAAAGAAAATACATCATTTTCCTTCAACCATTGACAAATGAAAGAAAGTCGTTTATGTTATACAGACATATATTTATCCGACTCAACAGTTTGTTCACTATTGTTATTAAAAAAATACATTAGACATGTTGAGAAAGTCAATAAAAGTAGCAAATAAATAAAGAAAATAAATTAAAATGATTAGGTAGAAAGTTGTTATAAAAAAGCCAAATAAACACAGACACACAAACACACACACATACAATTAACAAATGAGCTAGGCACGTGTCAAATATGACGGGAGGAGCCACGCGAATTTCTAGATTACGTCAGTAGTTAGTTCTAATTAGAAAAAGGCTGAAGATTAGTTAGAGACGTGAAAGATTGAGATGGGCTCAACTAATGCTTTAGCTGTGGGCATAAATATGTGGTCTTGAACAGGTAGGTAGGTAGACAGATTGAGAGATAGATAGACAAACATACGAGCATGTATGCCGATCGCATTAAAAAAAAAAAATCAACACTATCATCTATTTCGCTTCCGTGTGCAGCATTAGCCATCATGTCAGATGGCCTCCTTCATGAAGCTTATGTAAAAGCACCTGCCATCACCGGTGTCAATACCTTGTCGAGGTGTGGCGGCTTGCGTACCCTGATTACCCCCAGAGCTATGCCAGCGGGAGTTCTACTCCTGGAAGGTTCTTTCAAGCTGGACAGGTTTGTGCGGACAGGGGTCAGACTAAAGCAGACACACTGGTCCTCCAGGTTGGGGGTTTTAGCATAAGGCTGACACCCCTGTCTATGTAAAAAAACAATGAAGTTACGGAAACAACAACAAATGAACAAACTTTGCTGCGGGATGGACATCCGGAGTCTGAGGCTCGTATGACTGTCAGTGGTGAAAGCCGAAAGGAAGCCACTGACATGAAAACGGATGTCCTGACCGCAAAACATGATACAAGAATAGGATTTTGGAATGTCAGGACAATGAACGAGACAGATAAACTAAAACAGGTCACGGCAGAAATGAGAAACTATAGGTTACACATTCTAGGGAGAGCAGATGGACAGGGGCAGGAAAAGTTAAAACAGCAACAGGAGAAACAGTACTTTACTCTGGAAGAGAGGATGGACAGCACAATGAAGGTGTAGCCATTATTCTACAGAAAGGAATAGAAAGGACATTACTGGAATAGAAACCCATCAACAACAGACTGATAAGATTAAGATTGAGAGGGAGATTCACCAATACTACAATAATACAATGCTACGCACCAACGAATGATAGCGATGAAGAGGTCAAGGATGAATTCTATCAACAACTGCAGAAAGAAATGGAAGACACACCAACATATGATCTTTTTATAGTAATGGGAGACCTAAATGCGAAAGTTGGTACACACAATACATATAATGAAAGAGTAATGGGGAAATGCGGCAGCGGAACAGCAAACGAAAATGGGGATAAATTAATAAGTTTCTGTTGCATTAACAACCTGGTCATTGGAGGAACACTGATGATATAGACCAGAAATTCAACACCATTTCAACAATATATAAGGACAGCAGCAAATCAGGCTTGGGATTCCAGGAAAGGAAGAAGCAAGACTGGATAACACCAGAAACATTAAACACCATAACGATGAGAAAGGAAATGAAAAGAAAGAAAACAGAAGCGAAGTCTCCCAGGTTAAAGCAACTACTCGTATATAGCGAACAGTACAGTCAGCTGGACAAGGAAGTTAAACGCCAAACCCTAGCCAACAAAAAGAATTTCCTAGACGATCTTGCAAGACAGGCAGAAGAGGCAGCACTGAGAAATTAACAAAGCACAGTATACAAAATAACTAAATTCATCAGCGGAAAACGAGGTGCAAACAATATTACATTAGTAAGAGATAAGCAAGGAAATCTCATCACGACAGCAGCGGGACAGGAAACAAGATGGGCAGAGCATTTCAGAGAAACTCTGAACAAGGAACCACCAGAGACACAATTGTATGTTCCTGAGGCTGAAAACGATCTAGATGTTAATACAGACATTCCACGAAAAGAAGAAATCATCACAGCAATCAAAGGGTTAAAGAATGGAAAAGCTCCTGGCCATGATAACTTAAATGCAGAGCTATTTAAGACAGACCCTGAGCTAGCAGCAGAACTATTAGAACCTCTATTTGCACAAGTCTGGAAAACAGGGACAACACCAACAGAGTGGAACAAAGGAATAATTGTAAAATTGCCCAAGAAGGGAGATCTTGCAGACTGCAATAATTGGAGAGGAATCACTCTTCTCTCAGTTCCCAGCAAAATACTAGGCAGGATAATTATACAGAGAATTTCAAAAGCAGTAGACCACAAACTGAGGAAACAACAGGCAGGATTTCGAAAGAACAGAAGATGTGTAGATCATATCTCAAGAACATTATAGAGCAGTGCTCAGAATGGCAAAGACAGCTGTACATTAATTTCGTTGATTTTGAAAAAGCTTTTGACAGTATACATAGGGACAGTTTATGAAAAATACTGAGGGCTTATGGAATTCCAAGCTGCATAGTGTCAATCATAAAAAGCCTCTATGCCAACTTTACGTGTAGTGTTGGGCAGAGCAACCTAACCTTTGAGGTGAAGACAGGAGTACGACAGGGATGCCCCTTATCAACCACTCTATTTTTAACAGTCGTAGACTGGGTGATGCGCCAGACAACAGAGGGCAGTCCAAGAGGAATAAGATGGACTACATTTTCTACATTGGAAGATCTGGAATATGCAGATGACATTGCACTGCTAACACATTCACGTCAACACATCCAGGAAAAAACGGATAGACATAATAAGTATAGCCAGCAGGTGAACATCAATTTAAAGAAGTCAGAGGTCATGACGCTCAATGTGAGCAACCCTGAGCCCATATCAGTAAGGAATCAGCAACTGGTACAGATAGACACCTTCACATATCTAGGATGCATAGTAACACCAGACGGCGGGGCAAGCAAAGACATCAACAACAGAATGAACAAAGCAAGAACAGCCTTTTTTAGCCTAATCAACATCTGGAAGTCCTCTCAATACAGCACAAGCACAAAATTAAGATTATATCAGAGCTGTGTGCTTTCTGTGCTTCTCTATGGTGCGGAAAGCTGGAGAGTTACAGAGAAGGAAACGTCGAAATTGTCCTCTTTTCACACAACATGCCTAAGAAAAATTCACCGAATCTTTTGGCCGAATACCATCACCAACCAAGATCTGCTTACTCGGAGCAAGCAAGAGGACATGTACACCATCATAGCTGGCAGACGCTGGAGCTGGGTTGGCCATGTCCTCAGAAGAGACCCCGATGCCATCACAAGAACAACTATGCTATAGACCCCTGAAGGAAAACGAAAGAGAGGCCGACAAAAAACAACTTGGCGGAGGACTGAGGAGGCTGAGAAGCAAAGAATGAACCAGAGTTGGTGCACTGTACGAAGGATGGCCACCGACCGAGCAAAGTGGAATAAATTTGTTGTTGCCCTACAAGACGCCACTAGGCGTGATGGCCACTGACTGCTTTGACGGTCGGCGGCTAAGTATCAAAGAAGAAAGAAGATGTAAAAGCACAAACTCTTGTAATGATTTCTGTGCCAATTTGTTTTACATGACGAGGCTGTTATCCCCATCGTGAAACTCATTTAGTCGCCTTTTACGACATGCTTGAGGTAGCAGTCCTGGGAATTACAAAGGACACATGAAAAAAAAAATAATGCTTGGTCTTTGATAGACTCGAGGTTAGGGAATCAGTTCAAGAATTTTATCACGAAAGAAAAGAATTGAGTGATCTCCCAAATTCGCAGTTTGTTACTCATCTTGATTCTCAACTAACATTCCGCGACCTGTAGGGGAAACTATTAGGGTACAGTCACAGACTGACTGGTTCCGTTCTCCATGCCACTATAAATCAATCAATCAATCAATCAATCAATCAATCAATCAATCAATCAATCAATCAATCAATCAATCAATCAATAATCAGACCATCAAGAAAGAATCAATCAGTAATCAGTTGATAAGGAATTCATCAATAATCAATCAAACAATCAATAACTTTCAGCTTCCCGTGGTACACAGATCTTCAACAAAACTATGCCAAGATTTCCTGTCCTGTGGCATTATCTCAGGAACCAGATGATGTGGTGCTTCTATGCTCCATAAGGAGCGACACGGAAAATGATGATATACTTTGTTTTTCCTGTCATGTTAAAATAAGAAAAAAGAAATAAACAAAACAAACTAGTTTTTCCAGCCCCGTCCATTATATTTTAAATAATGTACTTAACTCCACTAAGTTCGTTTTCTAGTCACCACATGCTTGTCCCATTGCCAACATCCGAAGCCTAGCATGTTCTAAGCTGTGCAGAACATTTCTGTCAGCAAAACAGGCAGCCAACAAGCTCTCATGATTGATTCTTGAACAACCTGTTCAAACTCGTGAAGGACTTAGTTTGAGCAGCCTCCATTCTTCTGTCTGTCTGCCATTCTTGCGATCTCCCTCCAGGTATATACGCTTTTATTTATGTCTGTCGTATTGTCCTTTCTATGCTCGTTGTTGTTGTTATAATTTCTTATCCTTTTTATTCTCTGCGGCGTTCCAATTGAAGCTTGTCGGGGAGCTAGACTCCCACAGTTCATGACTAATTAACTTCATCTTTCATGAGCGCGTGTGTCTGTGTGTGTTTTTGTTTTGTTTTGTTTTGCTTTGTTGCATTTTGCTTTGTTTCCGTTGACTTTTGTTCCGAATATCGTAATTTCCGACTTTTTATAATAAAGCTAATGTCAGTATCTTTCTTAATCCTTTGTTCGTGAACATTTGTGTTATTTCCTGTCTGGTCTCAATTATTGTTGACCCATAATCTGCACTTGTCAACACAGATTTGATGTGAACGTTGAAAACCTTTCAGTTTGTTATTATTCCTATCTTCATGATTACAAGCGTTTTTGTGATACAAAGCTGTCGTGGGTGGGTGCGGATGGGGAGGGGGGGAGGGGGGGTAGAAATAGTGGGAAGTTAGAATAGTTACAAGATATGTAACCTAAAGTTGGGGGGAGGGGGCGATGGAAAAATGGAATAGTTACAAGATATGTAACTTGAGGTCGGGGTGGGAGTGGTGAAAAGGTAGAAATAGTTGCAAGATTTGAAATTTAAGGTTGGGGTGGAAAGTTAGAATAGTTGCAAGATATGAAATTTAAGGTGGGTTGGAAAGTTAGAATAGTTGCAAGATATGAAATTTAAGGTGGGTTGGAAAGTTAGAATAGTTGCAAGATATGTAATTTAAGGTGGGGGTGGAAAGTTAGAATAGTTGCAAGATATGAAATTTAAGGTGGGTTGGAAAGTTAGAATAGTTGCAAGATATGTAATTTAAGGTGGGTTGGAAAGTTAGAATAGTTGCAAGATATGAAATTTAAGGTGGGTTGGAAAGTTAGAATAGTTGCAAGATATGAAATTTAGGGTGGGTTGGAAAGTTAGAATAGTTGCAAGATATGTAATTTAAGGTGGGTGTGGAAAGTTAGAATAGTTACAAGATATGTAATTTAAGGTGGGGGTGTGGTGGAAAGGTGGAATAGTTACAAGATATGTAAACTAAGGTGGGAGATGGAAAGGTGGAATAGTTACAAGATATGTAAACTAAGGTTGGGGGTGGAAAGGTGGAATAGTTACAAGATATGTAATTTAAGGCGGGGGTGGGAAAATTGAGTAGTTACAAGATATGTAATTTGAGGTGGGGGTGAAAGGTGGAATAGTTACAAGATATGTAAACTAAGATGTTATTTGTTATTTTTTTTTTTCTACATGCCTTCTTATATTTCTCAACAGTGTTTGTATTAACCCGGTTTAATACCGATGAAAAGAACTGGGTCAATATTTCTACTGTTTATACAATATCATGTTTGTACTATTCAGTAGCCTATATAGTTTATGTGTTTGTGTTTTCGTTTTATTTTATATGTTTATTATGCTTTATCTAATTAAAAAAATTAAGAATATTATTTAGAAATGGAAGTCAGTGAAGTGTGTAACAAAACAGCTTGGCCGTCTAGTGTAGCAGTGCTTGCTTCTGAGGACTGGTTGCGGCACCAAATTTACCAACTAGGTGACTGAGGGCAGGCCTAGCTGTAGCCTACTCAAATTGGTCAGTCTATATCTTCCAAGTATGATTTTCTCTTATTTACTGGCCCTCACCGCCAGAGGTGTTGATTCCTGTATGAGGTAAGGTTCATCTTTGTGTAACCAGGTTTCGTTCTTTCCTCCTAGTTGTTGACTAGCGACTGCCTCGTATTAGTGGTTTTCTTTCCTTGTTATATAATTATGTGTTATTATTCCTACTCTTCCACACCTTTGTAATAATCCAACTCAACTTGTGAGAGAAAGTTTCAAACCAACAATATGTTTATTTACAAGGTCAATGATTCAACACATTCAATTGAGCATGGTTCAACATCTCAATTTTTCTTTTCCTTATCTCATGGTCATATCTTTCCAACTTCCTAGACCTGTCAAACCTAACTCTGAAAATGATATCGATAGCTAAACATAGTTCATGAATATATAAAATAATATCCGTTTTCGTCAAAGTACTACTGCTGTGGTCTCCTCTTACTTAGACATGCCAGTGATGACATCTCGTTTATTTACACAATGGGTTGCCTGGCAATCAGCAAATAATTGAGAGCACATCTCTTGTAAATCAATGTAATATATACCTCTGTTGAACTATTCATGCCTGAGACGATATCTCGTCTATTTTATCATCAGCTGTTTATCTGTCAAGCAACATGTATGAGAGAGCGCATGACATCTCTTGTAAATCAATGTAATATATATACCTCTGTTGAATATATCATGCCTGAGACGATACCTCGTCTATTTTATCATCAGCTGTTTATCTGTCAAGCAACATGTATGAGAGAGCGCATCTCTTGTAAATCAATGTAATATATACCTCTGTTGAACTATTCATGTTCTTCTCCTAGTGGACATCCCTTTTATATGTGGGAGTCGTCAACCTCTAAAATGGTTGCCTGAAATTCTATAAAATGTTCAAAAATGTCATTTTACCGTTTAAACAGAAGTCCAGCACCTATCACCATCTTACTAAGCACCCCTATTCTATTCCTATCTGTTCAGCACAAATTGTTAACCACAATCTAAACTATTCTCCAGAATTCCTAACGCTACAATTCTAAGTCTAGCTACATCTGTAGAGCCTCCTGTAAACCACAGGTTTCATTGTTCTTGAGAGCCCAGCAAGGCACGACTTGTCCTGTTAAGTTTTCTGGTGGGACTGACTTCTCTCTGTCCTTCTATTCATTCTCGTGATCCATTCTTCTTTATCTCTTCAATACGATTGGTCCGTTGTTTAGTTCACTCACCGATCACAACTCACGGTTAATTCCTTCATAACAACTCAGTGAGCTCCGTTATAACTATTTACCTTCGCTCACAATTTTCTCGTGCGTTTGTCCTGCTCTTCGTTCAGTAAATCTAAAGGGCGTTAATATTCATAGTTATCTCCCTTAGTTATTTATGCTTAACAGCTATTTCCCTTTACTTCCAGCTTATTAAAAACGACCGTTATGCTAATGGTGTAAACCGCAACTGTGTACTCACAAAAATTATTTACATCTAAAAGAGTTCTTTCCCTTACTATAAAAGCACAAGTGCGCAATCTTTTATCTCCCATCTTTTGAATAAGTAGTCTATTTCCTAAATCATTTATATTTCTTAAACCATATTTCATACACCCCTGTTCTACCAAAACCAAATTACTATGCTACGAAACCTCACGGTGACACTAGACCTGGCTGTTCTGTCCCATAACCGTAATCAGAAGCAAGACAAAATGTAAATACACAATCACAGATTACAGCAACTAGGCTTGCAGTAGACAGAGAAAAGACAGTAGTGTCCCACTTCAGTCATACCCTTGAGGTGATACCCCCTCAGCTGCTTTTTTTCTTGGTGTTTCTTTCTTCTTCTTCTTCGATCCTTAACCACCGACCATCAAAGCAGTCAGTGGCCATCACGCCTAGTGGCGTCTTGTAGGGCAACAACAAATTGATTCCACTTTGCACGGTCGGTGGCCATCCTTCGTACAGTGCCCCAACTCTGGTTCATCCTTTGCATCTCAGCCTCCACAGTCCTCCGCCAAGTTGTTTTTGGTCGGCCTCTCTTTCGCTTTCCTTCAGGGGTCCAAAACATAGCTGTTCTTGTGATGGCATCGGGGTATCTTCTGAGGACATGACCAACCCAGCTCCAGCGTCTGCCAGCTATGATGGTGGGCATGTCCTCTTGCTTGCTCCGAGTAAGCAGATCTTGGTTGGTGATGGTATTCGGCCAAAAGATGCGGTGAATTTTTCTTAGGCATGTTGTGTGAAAAGAGGACAATTTTGACATTTCCTTCTCTGTGACTCTCCAGCATTCCGCACCATAGAGAAGCACAGAAAGCACGCAACTCTGGTATAATCTTAATTTTGTGCTTGTGCTGTATTGGGAGGACTTCCAGATGTTATTTAGGCTAAAGAAGGCTGTTCATGCCTTATTTATTCTGATGTTGATGTCTTTGCCTGCCCCACCGTCTGGTGTTACTATGCTTCCTAGGTATGTGAAGGTATCTGTCTGTACCAGTTGCTGATTCCTTACTGATATGGGCTCAGGGTTGCTCACATTGAGCGTCATGACCTCAGACTTCTTTAAATTGATGTTCAGGCCCACCTGCTGGCTAATTTTATTAAGTCTATCCGTGTTTTCCTGGATGTGTTGTGTGTGGTAAAGTGGGATGATATAAATATTTATAGGGACTTAGTGTACTGACTGAGATCAGCTGTGAAGGTATCTGTATCTAATATGTGTAGTGTTTTACAGATAACCTTACTTACTGCCACATATTTATATCTCAGTCAGAATTATTCTGGAATATTGTGTTGGCAACGTTATATGTCTAGGGTTATGCAAATGATGAAGTGTAAGTCACCACAACAACAAACAGATAAACAATTTAATTATTCCACCATACTTGACAATACTGTGACACTCACAAACAGTCAACACTCTAGAAGACTATCTTAAAAGATTCAATGATAAATTTCAGATATATACAGATGTATTGATTTTTTTCTACAATAGTGATCCTGATTCCACTACACAGTGAACCAGGCAATATTATAACATGTAATTACAAATATTATGTACACAGATATAAATGTGGTCTTTGCATTGACATACAATATTAGTAATCTATGTGTGTGAGTTGTGATGTGGTAATATGAGGTAATACTGGTTTTGTTCTTCAAGATAGATTCTTATTAGACATCATGACTGCATGTGCTTGTGTATGTTTGGAACTAGTATTGGAGATGGTCTCAGTTCCGAACATTAAAACAATTAATTGCCCCTCTTTAATTAAGTTAGTGTCATTTACGAGGGGTACATAGTGTTGAGCTCTTTTGGCCACAGTGGGCTTAACTTTCGTGATGGCGGCAGGCAAGGACTCCTCTGCTCGACTATTCACTGTTTCTGAAGACACCTCACTGGTTACTATAGGGACCCAAGAGTATGCTGTCAGCCTCTGGATTCAGCAAACGCTCAGACCAGGTGCGGCTTCAATAACTAGGACCACAGTCCCTGAAACAAGAAGGATGTACCTCCTACTTCAGAACCAATTTATACTATCTGGCTAGACTGAGCACAATACATCACAAACACAGAGTTCGAGCTTTAGTTTAACTGCTATCTTCTTCTGAAGCAGCTTACTCCAGTATTAACCTCCCTAACGGTTACTACGCCTCTGCACTTTCAGCTATAATTCCTTCCATGTCATAAGGTAGGTGTCAGTGTACTATGTGGTAATTCCATGTAGTTTGACTTTTCTCCGACACCTTCTGTTCAGGTTGGAGCAATATATATATAGATATAGGCCTTGTCTCATGTTCGCTACTGAACTGCACATATATACAGACATAAATTATCAATGTACATTCAATTTTCATTAAAAAGAGATCAAATATTTCAACCTACCAAAATTCAAGGAAATAAACACAGATACGTTGACTAGCAATGAATGTAGGCACAAATACTGGCACAAATTCCCATCTGCTTATGTTCCAGGCTTTTATTTAGCAAAAATATGAGCTGGCTTCAACGCACTGTTGCTTTATCAAGCTTATTTGAACTAGTGGTCTCGAACTAACGCTATCAATTAACTATATTAACAGACCTAACCAATCAGGCCATTTCTACCCCATCGTTTGAAAAAAAGTACTCTTACTTCCGTCTCCCTTGACAACAAAAGATAGCATTTATAGTCCGACTAATCGTGTTTAGCCTTACATATCATTCCATCCAATCAATTCAAATGTAACTTGTGGCCTATTTCCGTACAATGGTGGTTTAAAATTCTGCCACTGAGCGACTCCGAGTTTTTAGGTTGTCTGACACCCTCATTATTTTCTTTTGCCTATAATTTATTAATTCCTGGACTATTTGCGTAACACTTAACATATTCTGTGTCAGCAAGCCCTAAGGAATCCAAATATCTCAATCTAAGGGAGCTAGGTGGCTGCGTTCAAAATGTGCATTTTCTACCACCTCCTGTTCACTTCAATCCCCATGTGGTGTCTGGGTACTGTCATGTTTTCAAACGTAAATCCATCTAATGTCATCTTTCCTAATAAGCGTTTTCCAGGTTTTTTAAAACCTAACTCTGGGAAGGGTAGTGTTTTTATCACTGTCCGTCTGAAAAAAAGTTAGTGCATGTGGCCTTACACGCGTGATAGTAGTAATTGTATATCGCGTTACGCTTGTTGGGGGTGGCATTAATAGCGAGACGCGTGTTTAGTGTTGCATGCGTTCCTGATTTTCAGCCCTCCCTTCTTTCCATCCTACATCCATCTGTCCATTCGTAGTGTAATTAATTTAGGTCATACGCAGTGTGCCTCTCAATGTTTTTTCTTAGAAATGCAATACCCGTTTTAATGTGTTGTGGAAACGCTTGTATTATGCAGTGGCTTATATTTAACGTGGAAACGTTACAATTTGCAGACGAAGCATAAAACAAAGGGGATTTCGAGTACTGTCATTGTGACAGCACTGTTCTTTACCATTCTTCTTCCTTTTATAGAATTTATTTGTTAGGCTTTACATTTACTTTTTAATTTATATATGTGGATTAGAATTTCTCACGACAAATCCTCCCCTCTTAAAACAGACGTTATATGTCAGTCTATAATTCTATATACACATAGAGAAATTTATTCTTTCTGGGGCTTACGGTGATTCTCATCACACGGATGGCGGCTTAAAAAATCCGCTCCCAGATTTGTTTTTCCACTTATATACTCTATGCTAAACTCAAATGGCTGTAGCAATAATGACCAACGGAGTAATCTAGTGTTCTCATGCCTAGCTTGTGCTAGAAACGACAAGGGTTTGTGATCCGTTTGCAACTTAAATGCCTTCCCATACAGATAAATGTTGAATTTCTTTATCGCCCATATTACTGCAAGACATTCTTTTTCGCTAGTTGAGTAGTTGGTTTCAGCTTTATTCAACTTTCTGCTAGCATATGCCACTGGGCTTAATTCCCCATCCAATGCATCTGATTTCTGTAGCAGAGTTGCACCTAACCCAATATTACTGGCATCCGTTCTTACTACAAATTCCTGACTTAAGTCAGGTAGTTTCAAAATAGGTTTACTTGTGAGCTTTTCCTTCAATTCTTGGTAAGCCATTTCACATTGTGGTGTCCATGTAATTCGATCTGGGTTTCCTTTACGTGTCAAATCAGTTAACGGTGCACATATGGAATTAAAGTTTTTGATATACTTTTGGTAGAAACCACATAATGAGACAAAGGATCTCACGTCTTTCTTGGTTTGTGGTCTCGGGGCTTTCTTTAGTTTCTCCAAATTCTTTGGGTCAGGGGTCATATTTCCCTGATAAACTGTGTGTCCCAGGAATTCCAATTCTTTACATCCAACGCAACATTTGGTTGGTCGGGCTGTTAAATTCGCTTCCCTAAGTCGATTAAACAGCATGTTCAGAGAGTCAATGTGTTCCTCAAAGGTTTCTGTTGCTATAAGGATATCATCCATGAAATTTGTAATGCATGGGTTATTCAGAGGGTCCAATAATTTTCTCATCATTCTAGAGAAGACACTAGGTGCATTCTTCAATCCAAATGGCAATCTGTTAAACTCATAGTGTCCTTCTGAGGTACTAAAAGCTAGATATGGTCTAACCTCAGGCTTTACTGGAATTTGATAGTATCCTTTACTCAAATCCACTTTTGAGAAATACTTAGCTTTATTTAGCCTGGCAAACAACTGATTTGTATCCGGCAATGGATCCACCTGTCCTTCTGTAATAGCATTCAGTCTCCTGTAATCTATACAGAGTCTATGTTCTCCAGAGGGTTTCCTTAAAAGTACAACACTGGAACTATACGAAGATTCACTGTGTGAAATAATTCCTTCCTTCAACAAATAGTCTATCTCTTCCTTCAAAGCTTTCTCCTTAGCAAAAGGAATCGAATAAGGCTTCATACAGACAGGTGTGGGGTCTATCAGTTTCATATCATATTCCAATAAGTTTGTATGCCCCGGTCGATCTGTTAACACCTCTGTATGATTATCTAGAACCTGTTGCACTCTCTCCTTCTGATTTTTCGTTAAATGCGTACTGATTTTCACCTGTGCCGCTGTCTCACAGGGTGTAATGGATATTCAAATGATGAAAGTGGTTCCTTCTTCATCTCCATTGCAATGGACAAGGTTAGCAAGTGTGTCTCTTCCTGATGTTCTCTTTCCAAATATTTCTTCAGGAGATTCACATGATAGATTTTTTCTTTCCCCTTCTTATCTATCTTATAATTGGTTCTAGACACCTTCTCTAGAACTGTATATGGACCTTGCCATCCAATTTGTAACTTATTCTGATTTCCGGGTAAAAGAAGCAGTACCTTCTCTCCCACAGCCAAATCTCTGTCTTTTGCCTTCCTGTTATAATAAGCAGCATGTTTCTTCCTGGCTTGTTTCAAATTTTCATTGGCAAGTTTCCAGCCAGTTTTTAAACGAGTGGTCAGCTCATTTACATATTGGTATGAGGATGTAATATTTTCCTCTGCTTTTTCATCCGTCCACGTTCTTAACAGTGTTACATATGGACCTTTAGTTTGTGGACCTATTTGTCCATGCACCGGTATGTCTCTTCCACTAGAAGCGCTATAGTGATGATTTTTCTTCCCAGAATTATCAAGCACAAAACGACCGCTACCAGTTTTCCTCTTGGGGCTTTCTCCCCACTTAAAATTCTTGATGAGAGATTTCCTCTCTACATCTTCTTCCTCCAGTTTGTTTAAGTCCGATTGAGGGATTTTCGGCTTATCCTGGGGTAAGACATCTTTTTGCACTCTCCGCATAGTGGCCATTGTAAAACAGTTAAGTGAAGCTTGTCCGTGAAAAGGGGCTTCCCATTCCCTTTGGTCCACTTTATCAAATTTATTTTTCTTTTTATTGTCAGGCCTAATTTTGCCCCTTGGCGTGTCCAGGTCCTGATCAATGTTCCCACTTGTGGGTGTTCCCTCATGTGCTATGCTACACCTTTCTACAAAATTCTCAATGTCCCATCTTGCCTTGGGCCAATAATAATTGTGAGCCACCTTTTGGATGATGGTACCTATTTTCTCATGGTCCCCATCTGGTTTCACATGTAGGCTCCTTATTAATTCTGTCCTATATCTTTTAGGAAGTACCAGCTGTCCCTGACCTTTGGATCTAGCTCCAGTCTTCCTATACATCAACTTGTTTTTCATGTAAAAATCTCCCTTGCCTGGAGTTGTATGACAAGTTGACAATTTCCTGAAACAAGGCTTGAGGGTCTTATCCCCAGCCTGTGCCTTCCTCATCTCTTCTGGAGTGGTATCTAACATAATATCCTCCTCCTGTCTTGAGGTCGACCTGACCTGAAGGGTGGCCATATACACAGGTTTCCTTCTGCAATGGTCAGTGTCATGATTGTTCATCTTACAATTTTTACACCACCTTTTTCCTTGGTTGAAAGATTTTCTTTCATCATATTTCCTTTCATCGAATTGTGGGTTTTTATTTTTATTTTCATACCGTGGCCTATCAAATTGGTGCTTACCTTTGTTTTGATCCCTATGATCAAATTTATTAAAGTTCTGTGGTGCCCTAAAATTATCCACCTGTTTCTTTTTATTACCTGATACTTCTGCTTGGGCCGCTTGATACCTTTCTGCAACATTTAGCAACTCACCCAGTCTCTCTGCACCTTGTTCCATGAGAAACTTTCTCAGGTCTGGAGCCATGGACTCTCTTAATTGTTCTATAAGGACCATTTCCTTAAGATCTTGGGTTTTCCCCAGAGAAGTCCATTTCTCCAAGTATGTCTCTATCCGTGCAGAGAACTGGTGATAGGTTTCACCTGACAGTAGTTTAGCATTCCTAAATTTTTTTCTGTAAAATTCTGCATTCTTTTCATATCTTAACAAAAGAGCCTGCTTTAGCATGTCATAATTTTCCTGATCATCTCTGTGCATTTTGGCAAAAACTTCATAAGCTGCCCCCCGAAGTCCTTGAGATAACTTTAAGCTCCACCTTTCTCTCTCTAACCCATATGTGGTAGCTAATAATTCGTATCTATTTATATAGCTCTCAATATCATCGTCTTTCTCAACAAAATGATCTAAATGAAAGTTCATAGCTGAGGTTGAGGCTCCCTGAGTAGCAGTAGCATCAGAGGCAAAGGGACTGGCACCATTTTCAGGAGCATGGCCCTGAAACTCAAACTCCCTTAGTCGTAGCTCATGTTCCCTTTGTAATCTCTTCTCCTCCTTTTCTGCTTCCCTTTCTGCAGCTAATCTCTTCTCTTCCCTTTCTGCAGCTAATCTCTTCTCTTCCCTTTCTGCAGCTAATCTCTTCTCTTCCCTTTCTGCCTTTTGTTCTTCTACTTGGAGCCTCTTAATCTCCCTATCAGCCTCCAATGCTTTAGCCTCTTTGTCAGCCTCAATCTGCAACCTCTTAATTTCTTTTTCAGCCTCTAACCTTCTTTCGGCCTCTTTTTCCAATCTTCTTTCTTCCCGTTCAATAAATTTGTCACATTCAGTAGTGACATAGGTAATCATAACTTGCCCATCTAATCCCAACTCTTTTGCAGTCTGTACAGCCGCAGATCGAAATTTGGCCAGGTCCGCCATTTTATATCAGGTAATTAAATAAAATATCTAACTAAACAATATAATCTGTAATTATATATCCAATGGACAAAACAGGCACCAAGAGCTCAACCTTATTTAATTCCACCCAAGGATACCTTTTAACTTTTTATATTCCCTGAAGTGAATTACCCCCAATATTTATACTAGTAAAGGATTCAATATCCCGGACCGGACCCCAATATATGTGGTAAAGTGGGATGATATAAATATTTATAGGGACTTAGTGTACTGACTGAGATCAGCTGTGAAGGTATCTGTATCTAATATGTGTAGTGTTTTACAGATAACCTTACTTACTGCCACATATTTATATCTCAGTCAGAATTATTCTGGAATATTGTGTTGGCAACGTTATATGTCTAGGGTTATGCAAATGATGAAGTGTAAGTCACCACAACAACAAACAGATAAACAATTTAATTATTCCACCATACTTGACAATACTGTGACACTCACAAACAGTCAACACTCTAGAAGACTATCTTAAAAGATTCAATGATAAATTTCAGATATATACAGATGTATTGATTTTTTTCTACAATAGTGATCCTGATTCCACTACACAGTGAACCAGGCAATATAATAACATGTAATTACAAATATTATGTACACAGATATAAATGTGGTCTTTGCATTGACATACAATATTAGTAATCTATGTGTGTGAGTTGTGATGTGGTAATATGAGGTAATACTGGTTTTGTTCTTCAAGATAGATTCTTATTAGACATCATGACTGCATGTGCTTGTGTATGTTTGGAACTAGTATTGGAGATGGTCTCAGTTCCGAACATTAAAACAATTAATTGCCCCTCTCAATTAAGTTAGTGTCATTTACGAGGGGTACATAGTGTTGAGCTCTTTTGGCCACAGTGGGCTTAACTTTCGTGATGGCGGCAGGCAAGGACTCCTCTGCTCGACTATTCACTGTTTCTGAAGACACCTCACTGGTTACTATAGGGACCCAAGAGTATGCTGTCAGCCTCTGGATTCAGCAAACGCTCAGACCAGGTGCGGCTTCAATAACTAGGACCACAGTCCCTGAAACAAGAAGGATGTACCTCCTACTTCAGAACCAATTTTATACTATCTGGCTAGACTGAGCACAATACATCACAAACACAGAGTTCAGAGCTTTAGTTTAACTGCTATCTTCTTCTGAAGCAGCTTACTCCAGTATTAACCTCCCTAACGGTTACTACGCCTCTGCACTTTCAGCTATAATTCCTTCCATGTCATAAGGTAGGTGTCAGTGTACTATGTGGTAATTCCATGTAGTTTGACTTTTCTCCGACACCTTCTGTTCAGGTTGGAGCAATATATATATATATAGATATAGGCCTTGTCTCATGTTCGCTACTGAACTGCACATATATACAGACATAAATTATCAATGTACATTCAATTTTCATTAAAAAGAGATCAAATATTTCAACCTACCAAAATTCAAGGAAATAAACACAGATACGTTGACTAGCAATGAATGTAGGCACAAATACTGGCACAAATTCCCATCTGCTTATGTTCCAGGCTTTTATTTAGCAAAAATATGAGCTGGCTTCAACGCACTGTTGCTTTATCAAGCTTATTTGAACTAGTGGTCTCGAACTAACGCTATCAATTAACTATATTAACAGACCTAACCAATCAGGCCATTTCTACCCCATCGTTTGAAAAAAAGTACTCTTACTTCCGTCTCCCTTGACAACAAAAGATAGCATTTATAGTCCGACTAATCGTGTTTAGCCTTACATATCATTCCATCCAATCAATTCAAATGTAACTTGTGGCCTATTTCCGTACAATGGTGGTTTAAAATTCTGCCACTGAGCGACTCCGAGTTTTTAGGTTGTCTGACACCCTCATTATTTTCTTTTGCCTATAATTTATTAATTCCTGGACTATTTGCGTAACACTTAACATATTCTGTGTCAGCAAGCCCTAAGGAATCCAAATATCTCAATCTAAGGGAGCTAGGTGGCTGCGTTCAAAATGTGCATTTTCTACCACCTCCTGTTCACTTCAATCCCCATGTGGTGTCTGGGTACTGTCATGTTTTCAAACGTAAATCCATCTAATGTCATCTTTCCTAATAAGCGTTTTCCAGGTTTTTTAAAACCTAACTCTGGGAAGGGTAGTGTTTTTATCACTGTCCGTCTGAAAAAAAGTTAGTGCATGTGGCCTTACACGCGTGATAGTAGTAATTGTATATCGCGTTACGCTTGTTGGGGGTGGCATTAATAGCGAGACGCGTGTTTAGTGTTGCATGCGTTCCTGATTTTCAGCCCTCCCTTCTTTCCATCCTACATCCATCTGTCCATTCGTAGTGTAATTAATTTAGGTCATACGCAGTGTGCCTCTCAATGTTTTTTCTTAGAAATGCAATACCCGTTTTAATGTGTTGTGGAAACGCTTGTATTATGCAGTGGCTTATATTTAACGTGGAAACGTTACAATTTGCAGACGAAGCATAAAACAAAGGGGATTTCGAGTACTGTCATTGTGACAGCACTGTTCTTTACCATTCTTCTTCCTTTTATAGAATTTATTTGTTAGGCTTTACATTTACTTTTTAATTTATATATGTGGATTAGAATTTCTCACGACAAATCCTCCCCTCTTAAAACAGACGTTATATGTCAGTCTATAATTCTATATACACATAGAGAAATTTATTCTTTCTGGGGCTTACGGTGATTCTCATCACACGGATGGCGGCTTAAAAAATCCGCTCCCAGATTTGTTTTTCCACTTATATACTCTATGCTAAACTCAAATGGCTGTAGCAATAATGACCAACGGAGTAATCTAGTGTTCTCATGCCTAGCTTGTGCTAGAAACGACAAGGGTTTGTGATCCGTTTGCAACTTAAATGCCTTCCCATACAGATAAATGTTGAATTTCTTTATCGCCCATATTACTGCAAGACATTCTTTTTCGCTAGTTGAGTAGTTGGTTTCAGCTTTATTCAACTTTCTGCTAGCATATGCCACTGGGCTTAATTCCCCATCCAATGCATCTGATTTCTGTAGCAGAGTTGCACCTAACCCAATATTACTGGCATCCGTTCTTACTACAAATTCCTGACTTAAGTCAGGTAGTTTCAAAATAGGTTTACTTGTGAGCTTTTCCTTCAATTCTTGGTAAGCCATTTCACATTGTGGTGTCCATGTAATTCGATCTGGGTTTCCTTTACGTGTCAAATCAGTTAACGGTGCACATATGGAATTAAAGTTTTTGATATACTTTTGGTAGAAACCACATAATGAGACAAAGGATCTCACGTCTTTCTTGGTTTGTGGTCTCGGGGCTTTCTTTAGTTTCTCCAAATTCTTTGGGTCAGGGGTCATATTTCCCTGATAAACTGTGTGTCCCAGGAATTCCAATTCTTTACATCCAACGCAACATTTGGTTGGTCGGGCTGTTAAATTCGCTTCCCTAAGTCGATTAAACAGCATGTTCAGAGAGTCAATGTGTTCCTCAAAGGTTTCTGTTGCTATAAGGATATCATCCATGAAATTTGTAATGCATGGGTTATTCAGAGGGTCCAATAATTTTCTCATCATTCTAGAGAAGACACTAGGTGCATTCTTCAATCCAAATGGCAATCTGTTAAACTCATAGTGTCCTTCTGAGGTACTAAAAGCTAGATATGGTCTAACCTCAGGCTTTACTGGAATTTGATAGTATCCTTTACTCAAATCCACTTTTGAGAAATACTTAGCTTTATTTAGCCTGGCAAACAACTGATTTGTATCCGGCAATGGATCCACCTGTCCTTCTGTAATAGCATTCAGTCTCCTGTAATCTATACAGAGTCTATGTTCTCCAGAGGGTTTCCTTAAAAGTACAACACTGGAACTATACGAAGATTCACTGTGTGAAATAATTCCTTCCTTCAACAAATAGTCTATCTCTTCCTTCAAAGCTTTCTCCTTAGCAAAAGGAATCGAATAAGGCTTCATACAGACAGGTGTGGGGTCTATCAGTTTCATATCATATTCCAATAAGTTTGTATGCCCCGGTCGATCTGTTAACACCTCTGTATGATTATCTAGAACCTGTTGCACTCTCTCCTTCTGATTTTTCGTTAAATGCGTACTGATTTTCACCTGTGCCGCTGTCTCACAGGGGTGTAATGGATATTCAAATGATGAAAGTGGTTCCTTCTTCATCTCCATTGCAATGGACAAGGTTAGCAAGTGTGTCTCTTCCTGATGTTCTCTTTCCAAATATTTCTTCAGGAGATTCACATGATAGATTTTTTCTTTCCCCTTCTTATCTATCTTATAATTGGTTCTAGACACCTTCTCTAGAACTGTATATGGACCTTGCCATCCAATTTGTAACTTATTCTGATTTCCGGGTAAAAGAAGCAGTACCTTCTCTCCCACAGCCAAATCTCTGTCTTTTGCCTTCCTGTTATAATAAGCAGCATGTTTCTTCCTGGCTTGTTTCAAATTTTCATTGGCAAGTTTCCAGCCAGTTTTTAAACGAGTGGTCAGCTCATTTACATATTGGTATGAGGATGTAATATTTTCCTCTGCTTTTTCATCCGTCCACGTTCTTAACAGTGTTACATATGGACCTTTAGTTTGTGGACCTATTTGTCCATGCACCGGTATGGTCTCTTCCACTGGAAGCGCTATAGTGATGATTTTTCTTCCCAGAATTATCATGCACAAAACGACCGCTATCAATTTTTCTCTTGGGGCTTTCTCCCCACTTAAAATTCTTGATGAGAGATTTCCTCTCTACATCTTCTTCCTCCAGTTTGTTTAAGTCCGATTGAGGGATTTTCGGCTTATCCTGGGGTAAGACATCTTTTTGCACTCTCCGCATAGTGGCCATTGTAAAACAGTTAAGTGAAGCTTGTCCGTGAAAAGGGGCTTCCCATTCCCTTTGGTCCACTTTATCAAATTTATTTTTCTTTTTATTTTCAGGCCTAATTTTGCCCCTTGGCGTGTCCAGGTCCTGATCAATGTTCCCACTTGTGGGTGTTCCCTCATGTGCTATGCTACACCTTTCTACAAAATTCTCAATGTCCCATCTTGCCTTGGGCCAATAATAATTGTGAGCCACCTTTTGGATGATGGTACCTATTTTCTCATGGTCCCCATCTGGTTTCACATGTAGGCTCCTTATTAATTCTGTCCTATATCTTTTAGGAAGTACCAGCTGTCCCTGACCTTTGGATCTAGCTCCAGTCTTCCTATACATCAACTTGTTTTTCATGTAAAAATCTCCCTTGCCTGGAGTTGTATGACAAGTTGACAATTTCCTGAAACAAGGCTTGAGGGTCTTATCCCCAGCCTGTGCCTTCCTCATCTCTTCTGGAGTGGTATCAACATAATATCCTCCTCCTGTCTTGAGGTCGACCTGACCTGAAGGGTGGCCATATACACAGGTTTCCTTCTACAATGGTCAGTGTCATGATTGTTCATCTTACAATTCTTACACCACCTTTTTCCTTGGTTGAAAGATTTTCTTTCATCATATTTCCTTTCATCGAATTGTGGGTTTTTATTTTTATTTTCATACCGTGGCCTATCAAATTGGTGCTTACCTTTGTTTTGATCCCTATGATCAAATTTATTAAAGTTCTGTGGTGCCCTAAAATTATCCACCTGTTTCTTTTTATTACCTGATACTTCTGCTTGGGCCGCTTGATACCTTTCTGCAACATTTAGCAACTCACCCAGTCTCTCTGCACCTTGTTCCATGAGAAACTTTCTCAGGTCTGGAGCCATGGACTCTCTTAATTGTTCTATAAGGACCATTTCCTTAAGATCTTGGGTTTTCCCCAGAGAAGTCCATTTCTCCAAGTATGTCTCTATCCGTGCAGAGAACTGGTGATAGGTTTCACCTGACAGTAGTTTAGCATTCCTAAATTTTTTTCTGTAAAATTCTGCATTCTTTTCATATCTTAACAAAAGAGCCTGCTTTAGCATGTCATAATTTTCCTGATCATCTCTGTGCATTTTGGCAAAAACTTCATAAGCTGCCCCCCGAAGTCCTTGAGATAACTTTAAGCTCCACCTTTCTCTCTCTAACCCATATGTGGTAGCTAATAATTCGTATCTATTTATATAGCTCTCAATATCATCGTCTTTCTCAACAAAATGATCTAAATGAAAGTTCATAGCTGAGGTTGAGGCTCCCTGAGTAGCAGTAGCATCAGAGGCAAAGGGACTGGCACCATTTTCAGGAGCATGGCCCTGAAACTCAAACTCCCTTAGTCGTAGCTCATGTTCCCTTTGTAATCTCTTCTCCTCCTTTTCTGCTTCCCTTTCTGCAGCTAATCTCTTCTCTTCCCTTTCTGCAGCTAATCTCTTCTCTTCCCTTTCTGCAGCTAATCTCTTCTCTTCCCTTTCTGCCTTTTGTTCTTCTACTTGGAGCCTCTTAATCTCCCTATCAGCCTCCAATGCTTTAGCCTCTTTGTCAGCCTCAATCTGCAACCTCTTAATTTCTTTTTCAGCCTCTAACCTTCTTTCGGCCTCTTTTTCCAATCTTCTTTCTTCCCGTTCAATAAATTTGTCACATTCAGTAGTGACATAGGTAATCATAACTTGCCCATCTAATCCCAACTCTTTTGCAGTCTGTACAGCCGCAGATCGAAATTTGGCCAGGTCCGCCATTTTATATCAGGTAATTAAATAAAAATATCTAACTAAACAATATAATCTGTAATTATATATCCAATGGACAAAACAGGCACCAAGAGCTCAACCTTATTTAATTCCACCCAAGGATACCTTTTAACTTTTTATATTCCCTGAAGTGAATTACCCCCAATATTTATACTAGTAAAGGATTCAATATCCCGGACCGGACCCCAATATATGTGGTAAAGTGGGATGATATAAATATTTATAGGGACTTAGTGTACTGACTGAGATCAGCTGTGAAGGTATCTGTATCTAATATGTGTAGTGTTTTACAGATAACCTTACTTACTGCCACATATTTATATCTCAGTCAGAATTATTCTGGAATATTGTGTTGGCAACGTTATATGTCTAGGGTTATGCAAATGATGAAGTGTAAGTCACCACAACAACAAACAGATAAACAATTTAATTATTCCACCATACTTGACAATACTGTGACACTCACAAACAGTCAACACTCTAGAAGACTATCTTAAAAGATTCAATGATAAATTTCAGATATATACAGATGTATTGATTTTCTCTACAATAGTGATCCTGATTCAACTACACAGTGAACCAGGCAATATAATAACATGTAATTACAAATATTATGTACACAGATATAAATGTGGTCTTTGCATTGACATACAATATTAGTATTCTATGTGTGTGAGTTGTGATGTGGTAATATGAGGTAATACTGGTTTTGTTCTTCAAGATAGATTCTTATTAGACATCATGACTGCATGTGCTTGTGTATGTTTGGAACTAGTATTGGAGATGGTCTCAGTTCCGAACATTAAAACAATTAATTGCCCCTCTTTAATTAAGTTAGTGTCATTTACGAGGGGTACATAGTGTTGAGCTCTTTTGGCCACAGTGGGCTTAACTTTCGTGATGGCGGCAGGCAAGGACTCCTCTGCTCGACTATTCACTGTTTCTGAAGACACCTCACTGGTTACTATAGGGACCCAAGAGTATGCTGTCAGCCTCTGGATTCAGCAAACGCTCAGACCAGGTGCGGCTTCAATAACTAGGACCACAGTCCCTGAAACAAGAAGGATGTACCTCCTACTTCAGAACCAATTTATACTATCTGGCTAGACTGAGCACAATACATCACAAACACAGAGTTCAGAGCTTTAGTTTAACTGCTATCTTCTTCTGAAGCAGCTTACTCCAGTATTAACCTCCCTAACGGTTACTACGCCTCTGCACTTTCAGCTATAATTCCTTCCATGTCATAAGGTAGGTGTCAGTGTACTATGTGGTAATTCCATGTAGTTTGACTTTTCTCCGACACCTTCTGTTCAGGTTGGAGCAATATATATATATAGATATAGGCCTTGTCTCATGTTCGCTACTGAACTGCACATATATACAGACATAAATTATCAATGTACATTCAATTTTCATTAAAAAGAGATCAAATATTTCAACCTACCAAAATTCAAGGAAATAAACACAGATACGTTGACTAGCACTGAATGTAGGCACAAATACTGGCACAAATTCCCATCTGCTTATGTTCCAGGCTTTTATTTAGCAAAAATATGAGCTGGCTTCAACGCACTGTTGCTTTATCAAGCTTATTTGAACTAGTGGTCTCGAACTAACGCTATCAATTAACTATATTAACAGACCTAACCAATCAGGCCATTTCTACCCCATCGTTTGAAAAAAAGTACTCTTACTTCCGTCTCCCTTGACAACAAAAGATAGCATTTATAGTCCGACTAATCGTGTTTAGCCTTACATATCATTCCATCCAATCAATTCAAATGTAACTTGTGGCCTATTTCCGTACAATGGTGGTTTAAAATTCTGCCACTGAGCGACTCCGAGTTTTTAGGTTGTCTGACACCCTCATTATTTTCTTTTGCCTATAATTTATTAATTCCTGGACTATTTGCGTAACACTTAACATATTCTGTGTCAGCAAGCCCTAAGGAATCCAAATATCTCAATCTAAGGGAGCTAGGTGGCTGCGTTCAAAATGTGCATTTTCTACCACCTCCTGTTCACTTCAATCCCCATGTGGTGTCTGGGTACTGTCATGTTTTCAAACGTAAATCCATCTAATGTCATCTTTCCTAATAAGCGTTTTCCAGGTTTTTTAAAACCTAACTCTGGGAAGGGTAGTGTTTTTATCACTGTCCGTCTGAAAAAAAGTTAGTGCATGTGGCCTTACACGCGTGATAGTAGTAATTGTATATCGCGTTACGCTTGTTGGGGGTGGCATTAATAGCGAGACGCGTGTTTAGTGTTGCATGCGTTCCTGATTTTCAGCCCTCCCTTCTTTCCATCCTACATCCATCTGTCCATTCGTAGTGTAATTAATTTAGGTCATACGCAGTGTGCCTCTCAATGTTTTTTCTTAGAAATGCAATACCCGTTTTAATGTGTTGTGGAAACGCTTGTATTATGCAGTGGCTTATATTTAACGTGGAAACGTTACAATTTGCAGACGAAGCATAAAACAAAGGGGATTTCGAGTACTGTCATTGTGACAGCACTGTTCTTTACCATTCTTCTTCCTTTTATAGAATTTATTTGTTAGGCTTTACATTTACTTTTTAATTTATATATGTGGATTAGAATTTCTCACGACAAATCCTCCCCTCTTAAAACAGACGTTATATGTCAGTCTATAATTCTATATACACATAGAGAAATTTATTCTTTCTGGGGCTTACGGTGATTCTCATCACACGGATGGCGGCTTAAAAAATCCGCTCCCAGATTTGTTTTTTCCACTTATATACTCTATGCTAAACTCAAATGGCTGTAGCAATAATGACCAACGGAGTAATCTAGTGTTCTCATGCCTAGCTTGTGCTAGAAACGACAAGGGTTTGTGATCCGTTTGCAACTTAAATGCCTTCCCATACAGATAAATATTGAATTTCTTTATCGCCCATATTACTGCAAGACATTCTTTTTCGCTAGTTGAGTAGTTGGTTTCAGCTTTATTCAACTTTCTGCTAGCATATGCCACTGGGCTTAATTCCCCATCCAATGCATCTGATTTCTGTAGCAGAGTTGCACCTAACCCAATATTACTGGCATCCGTTCTTACTACAAATTCCTGACTTAAGTCAGGTAGTTTCAAAATAGGTTTACTTGTGAGCTTTTCCTTCAATTCTTGGTAAGCCATTTCACATTGTGGTGTCCATGTAATTCGATCTGGGTTTCCTTTACGTGTCAAATCAGTTAACGGTGCACATATGGAATTAAAGTTTTTGATATACTTTTGGTAGAAACCACATAATGAGACAAAGGATCTCACGTCCTTCTTGGTTTGTGGTCTCGGGGCTTTCTGTAGTTTTTCTAAATTCTTTGGGTCAGGGGTCATATTTCCCTGATAAACTGTGTGTCCCAGGAATTCCAATTCTTTACATCCAACGCAACATTTGGTTGGTCGGGCTGTTAAATTCGCTTCCCTAAGTCGATTAAACAGCATGTTCAGAGAGTCAATGTGTTCCTCAAAGGTTTCTGTTGCTATAAGGATATCATCCATAAAATTTGTAATGCATGGGTTATTCAGAGGGTCCAATAATTTTCTCATCATTCTAGAGAAGACACTAGGTGCATTCTTCAATCCAAATGGCAATCTGTTAAACTCATAGTGTCCTTCTGAGGTACTAAAAGCTAGATATGGTCTAACCTCAGGCTTTACTGGAATTTGATAGTATCCTTTACTCAAATCCACTTTTGAGAAATACTTAGCTTTATTTAGCCTGGCAAACAACTGATTTGTATCCGGCAATGGATCCACCTGTCCTTCTGTAATAGCATTCAGTCTCCTGTAATCTATACAGAGTCTATGTTCTCCAGAGGGTTTCCTTAAAAGTACAACACTGGAACTATACGAAGATTCACTGTGTGAAATAATTCCTTCCTTCAACAAATAGTCTATCTCTTCCTTCAAAGCTTTCTCCTTAGCAAAAGGAATCGAATAAGGCTTCATACAGACAGGTGTGGGGTCTATCAGTTTCATATCATATTCCAATAAGTTTGTATGCCCCGGTCGATCTGTTAACACCTCTGTATGATTATCTAGAACCTGTTGCACTCTCTCCTTCTGATTTTTCGTTAAATGCGTACTGATTTTCACCTGTGCCGCTGTCTCACAGGGGTGTAATGGATATTCAAATGATGAAAGTGGTTCCTTCTTCATCTCCATTGCAATGGACAAGGTTAGCAAGTGTGTCTCTTCCTGATGTTCTCTTTCCAAATATTTCTTCAGGAGATTCACATGATAGATTTTTTCTTTCCCCTTCTTATCTATCTTATAATTGGTTCTAGACACCTTCTCTAGAACTGTATATGGACCTTGCCATCCAATTTGTAACTTATTCTGATTTCCGGGTAAAAGAAGCAGTACCTTCTCTCCCACAGCCAAATCTCTGTCTTTTGCCTTCCTGTTATAATAAGCAGCATGTTTCTTCCTGGCTTGTTTCAAATTTTCATTGGCAAGTTTCCAGCCAGTTTTTAAACGAGTGGTCAGCTCATTCATATATTGGTATGAGGATGTAATATTTTCCTCTGCTTTTTCATCCGTCCACGTTCTTAACAGGGCTTCAAGTGGACCTTTGATTTTGTGGACCTATTTGTCCATGCACCGGTATGGTCTCTTCCACTAGAAGCGCTATAGTGATGATTTTTCTTCCCAGAATTATCATGCACAAAACGACCGCTACCAATTTTTCTCTTGGGGCTTTCTCCCCACTTAAAATTCTTGACGAGAGATTTTCCTCTCTACATCCTCTTCCTCCAGTTTGTTTAAGTCCGATTGAGGGATTGTCGGCTTATCCTGGGGTAAGACATCTTTTTGCACTCTCCGCATAGTGGCCATTGTAAAACAGTTAAGTGAAGCTTGTCCGTGAAAAGGGGCTTCCCATTCCCTTTGGTCCACTTTATCAAATTTATTTTTCTTTTTATTATCAGGCCTAATTTTGCCCCTTGGCGTGTCCAGGTCCTGATCAATGTTCCCACTTGTGGGTGTTCCCTCATGTGCTATGCTACACCTTTCTACAAAATTCTCAATGTCCCATCTTGCCTTGGGCCAATAATAATTGTGAGCCACCTTTTGGATGATGGTACCTATTTTCTCATGGTCCCCATCTGGTTTCACATGTAGGCTCCTTATTAATTCTGTCCTATATCTCTTTGGAAGAACCAGCTGTCCGTGACCATGGGATCTAGTTCCGGCCTTCCTATACATCAACTTGTTTTTCATGTAAAAATCTCCCTTGCCTGGAGTTGTATGACAAGTTGACAATTTCCTGAAACAAGGCTTGAGTGTTTTATCCCCAGCCTGTGCCTTCCTCATCTCTTCTGGAGTGGTATCTAACATAATATCCTCCTCCTGTCTTGAGGTCGACCTGACCTGAAGGGTGGCCATATACACAGGTTTCCTTCTACAATGGTCAGTGTCATGATTGTTCATCTTACAATTTTTACACCACCTTTTTCCTTGGTTGAAAGATTTTCTTTCATCATATTTCCTTTCATCGAATTGTGGGTTTTTATTTTTATTTTCATACCGTGGCCTATCAAATTGGTGCTTACCTTTGTTTTGATCCCTATGATCAAATTTATTAAAGTTCTGTGGTGCCCTAAAATTATCCACCTGTTTCTTTTTATTACCTGATACTTCTGCTTGGGCCGCTTGATACCTTTCTGCAACATTTAGCAACTCACCCAGTCTCTCTGCACCTTGTTCCATGAGAAACTTTCTCAGGTCTGGAGCCATGGACTCTCTTAATTGTTCTATAAGGACCATTTCCTTAAGATCTTGGGTTTTCCCCAGAGAAGTCCATTTCTCCAAGTATGTCTCTATCCGTGCAGAGAACTGGTGATAGGTTTCACCTGACAGTAGTTTAGCATTCCTAAATTTTTTTCTGTAAAATTCTGCATTCTTTTCATATCTTAACAAAAGAGCCTGCTTTAGCATGTCATAATTTTCCTGATCATCTCTGTGCATTTTGGCAAAAACTTCATAAGCTGCCCCCCGAAGTCCTTGAGATAACTTTAAGCTCCACCTTTCTCTCTCTAACCCATATGTGGTAGCTAATAATTCGTATCTATTTATATAGCTCTCAATATCATCGTCTTTCTCAACAAAATGATCTAAATGAAAGTTCATAGCTGAGGTTGAGGCTCCCTGAGTAGCAGTAGCATCAGAGGCAAAGGGACTGGCACCATTTTCAGGAGCATGGCCCTGAAACTCAAACTCCCTTAGTCGTAGCTCATGTTCCCTTTGTAATCTCTTCTCCTCCTTTTCTGCTTCCCTTTCTGCAGCTAATCTCTTCTTTTCCCTTTCTGCAGCTAATCTCTTCTCTTCCCTTTCTGCAGCTAATCTCTTCTCTTCCCTTTCTGCCTTTTGTTCTTCTACTTGGAGCCTCTTAATCTCCCTATCAGCCTCCAATGCTTTAGCCTCTTTGTCAGCCTCAATCTGCAACCTCTTAATTTCTTTTTCAGCCTCTAACCTTCTTTCGGCCTCTTTTTCCAATCTTCTTTCTTCCCGTTCAATAAATTTGTCACATTCAGTAGTGACATAGGTAATCATAACTTGCCCATCTAATCCCAACTCTTTTGCAGTCTGTACAGCCGCAGATCGAAATTTGGCCAGGTCCGCCATTTTATATCAGGTAATTAAATAAAATATCTAACTAAACAATATAATCTGTAATTATATATCCAATGGACAAAACAGGCACCAAGAGCTCAACCTTATTTAATTCCACCCAAGGATACCTTTTAACTTTTTATATTCCCTGAAGTGAATTACCCCCAATATTTATACTAGTAAAGGATTCAATATCCCGGACCGGACCCCAATATATGTGGTAAAGTGGGATGATATAAATATTTATAGGGACTTAGTGTACTGACTGAGATCAGCTGTGAAGGTATCTGTATCTAATATGTGTAGTGTTTTACAGATAACCTTACTTACTGCCACATATTTATATCTCAGTCAGAATTATTCTGGAATATTGTGTTGGCAACGTTATATGTCTAGGGTTATGCAAATGATGAAGTGTAAGTCACCACAACAACAAACAGATAAACAATTTAATTATTCCACCATACTTGACAATACTGTGACACTCACAAACAGTCAACACTCTAGAAGACTATCTTAAAAGATTCAATGATAAATTTCAGATATATACAGATGTATTGATTTTTCTACAATAGTGATCCTGATTCCACTACACAGTGAACCAGGCAATATTATAACATGTAATTACAAATATTATGTACACAGATATAAATGTGGTCTTTGCATTGACATACAATATTAGTAATCTATGTGTGTGAGTTGTGATGTGGTAATATGAGGTAATACTGGTTTTGTTCTTCAAGATAGATTCTTATTAGACATCATGACTGCATGTGCTTGTGTATGTTTGGAACTAGTATTGGAGATGGTCTCAGTTCCGAACATTAAAACAATTAATTGCCCCTCTTTAATTAAGTTAGTGTCATTTACGAGGGGTACATAGTGTTGAGCTCTTTTGGCCACAGTGGGCTTAACTTTCGTGATGGCGGCAGGCAAGGACTCCTCTGCTCGACTATTCACTGTTTCTGAAGACACCTCACTGGTTACTATAGGGACCCAAGAGTATGCTGTCAGCCTCTGGATTCAGCAAACGCTCAGACCAGGTGCGGCTTCAATACTAGGACCACAGTCCCTGAAAAAACAAGAAGGATGTACCTCCTACTTCAGAACCAATTTATACTATCTGGCTAGACTGAGCACAATACATCACAAACACAGAGTTCAGAGCTTTAGTTTAACTGCTATCTTCTTCTGAAGCAGCTTACTCCAGTATTAACCTCCCTAACGGTTACTACGCCTCTGCACTTTCAGCTATAATTCCTTCCATGTCATAAGGTAGGTGTCAGTGTACTATGTGGTAATTCCATGTAGTTTGACTTTTCTCCGACACCTTCTGTTCAGGTTGGAGCAATATATATATATATAGATATAGGCCTTGTCTCATGTTCGCTACTGAACTGCACATATATATACAGACATAAATTATCAATGTACATTCAATTTTCATTAAAAAGAGATCAAATATTTCAACCTACCAAAATTCAAGGAAATAAACACAGATACGTTGACTAGCAATGAATGTAGGCACAAATACTGGCACAAATTCCCATCTGCTTATGTTCCAGGCTTTTATTTAGCAAAAATATGAGCTGGCTTCAACGCACTGTTGCTTTATCAAGCTTATTTGAACTAGTGGTCTCGAACTAACGCTATCAATTAACTATATTAACAGACCTAACCAATCAGGCCATTTCTACCCCATCGTTTGAAAAAAAGTACTCTTACTTCCGTCTCCCTTGACAACAAAAGATAGCATTTATAGTCCGACTAATCGTGTTTAGCCTTACATATCATTCCATCCAATCAATTCAAATGTAACTTGTGGCCTATTTCCGTACAATGGTGGTTTAAAATTCTGCCACTGAGCGACTCCGAGTTTTTAGGTTGTCTGACACCCTCATTATTTTCTTTTGCCTATAATTTATTAATTCCTGGTGTCGTAGATTTCCGATAGGAGAATTAAGACTAGGTTTGGTCCCTTCTGAATAGGTTTGAATAGGTGATAGACTCAGTGAGAGTTAGTGAAAGGTAATAGAATTTCCACACACGTGAGATGATAGATTTTGATATAGTGGCTGTCTCTGAAAGCGAAAAGAATTCTTCTCTCTCTCACCTATCTTCTACAACAGTTGTTACAGCGTCAGACAGACTACACCAATATACATATTACGTATATTTCTATCCCTCACAGGCACGCACATACACGTGACGACAGGTAAACACACAGACGTGGGAAAACTATAACAATGATATATATATTATCTAGAACGAGCTGACCAAACACGATTATTAAGTTCAAGAGCGATTATAAAATTGATCAAATGGAAAAATCGGCTCACAACATCAAAGAAAGTACATCAAGGAAAATACATATACACATAGTCATAAAAAATCAAGGAAATGTTGCAAGGATGATAGCCCCGTTATAGTGTTAACTCTAGGTTTAGCCCGGCCCCGTTAAGAGAACAGATGATGGCGCCCGAGTCACAGATACATAGGGTTTGAGTCTAAGAGTTGTCTTTGTTTTATCTCGTAATTATATGCACAGAGTTTGAAAAAAATCTGATTTAACCTAAGACAAAACACAAGAACTCTAGCCTTAGCAACAAATTATGCAGATTGAAAAAAACAAATAGGACAGCAACAGGGTGTCAAAGATAAAATAGTGAAAAATATCACTCAAACCAGCGTACACTCATTCATTCCGCCATGGCTTCTCATACTTGTACTCACGACTTTGCTTGCTGCCTCTTGGAACACATTGATTTTAGATTTTCACACAGACTCAAAAAATGCAGTCTTCTGCCAAGAAGTCCCCAGTTCCAAAAGACGTATTTAACTTGGAGTCTCCGGGAACGACTACTTGGGTATGCAAATTTGTTCAAATGTCTGATTAAGTCACCTAACAATTATTCCAGGCGCGGGAGTTAGCAGAGCACAGTGTCAATAGCGTAGGTTTCTAAAAAATGATGAATGTCAGGTCGGTGCCTTCTCTCAGTATAGGATTCACTTTAGTCACACCACAGATTTGTCCACAAGATATAATCTAGTCGGGAAATGATTGTTAATATTCACGCCACCAGGCAGCAAATTATATAGAGTTTCTAGAAGAAATTAAGTGCTGGCTCCAAGGTCCAGTATTTATCATTACAGTCTTTGAAAACCCGTTATAGGGATATTAGTATTTCTGTCTAACTTGCACCGTCAGATCAGTGTTACTTGAGAAAACCCACGTGGTTCAAAATAAGGACTGTCTATTTCTTCACAAGTATGGAAACTACTACTAGGTGCTGGTAAAGTTAGGGTCACCCCAAAACTTTCACTGTGTGGAGGAAAAATAACACATATAATATAATAAACAGAATCTGTACTGGTTAAAACTTACATTTTAAACTTGCAAGCAGAGAGCTTTGCTTATCATTTAAACTTCCCGTGACGTAAGTTATATTTAAAAATCAGCAATCCTCATAAATTAAGAACACGTGCGTATTCCGTCACCATTCATGAGGCTGGATTCTAGAGTTTATACGTTAGTTTAGAAAAATACACTCGACTGAGTATTAGCAGTTAAATTAAATTTATAAATAGCTACAATTGCCGTTATAAGCTAGAAATTTTAATTTTATTCTGCTTTCCACTGAATGCTTCCCTAGAAAATATAATAGCCTACCACTTTATTTCTCTTCTGCGCTAAAGAAATAGATTAAAATGAATTAAGCGATTTAACACTTTAACACTCACAAAATCTATATATCTATCATATAAATTACCTCAACCACAGAATTACAGGTAGTCGCACAACTTAAGAATAAAAATGCTGAAAATATTTCTGGAAGTCTAGAAGTTCGACAAATTGCCGAAACAAACTGAGATCTTCGCTAACAGCTATTCTGTTTTCGAGCGACCTATCACTGTGAGTCTATGAGCGAGAATGAAATTAAAGTTTCAAACTTGGCCAATATCTTAAAATCAGACAAAGGGCCCAAACTTACTTCGCCAAGCGAAATTATCTCCCCTACTCCCAACATTTACGTCCGCTTAACGCGTGTCGTAACTGTCACCTACTGACCACGATGTACGCGTGTCAGTTTCAAATCCCAGACAGCCTGACTCCATTTCAGGGCAGTTTTCACACTACAGCTGACCATGGCCCAAGTGAGTGCAGTGTCAGTTTGGGATTTTCCAGACAAATGTCTGGATACTGACCGGTGCAGATGTAAAGTATCACACCTCACCGGGACTAATGCCGAGAAGAAACTCGCGCGCTCGGTGAGAATGTAGACGATTTGCTACGTCCTATGTTCAGCGAACCGACTTATCACGCCTTATGACGCCCTGCAGCCCTGACATCTACGTAATATCGTCCTAGCGCGATTCTCAGTTTTGAGAAAGAAACAGGTAAAGTTTGCGAATTATATGAAAATAATATTCGCAAAACGAATGGATGAAAAATATACAGGAAAAATGAAATACAGAGATAATAAAAGAGAGAATTTGGGTGAACGAATAGGAAGAAGATGTAGGAAATTAAATGAATATAAACCCTACGTGACACCTGGACTATTTGCGTAACACTTAACATATTCTGTTTCAGCAAGCCCTAAGGAATCCAAATATCTCAATCTAAGGGAGCTAGGTGGCTGCGTTAAAAATGTGCATTTTCTACCACCTCCTGTTCACTTCAATCCCCATGTGGTGTCTGGGTACTGTCATGTTTTCAAACGTAAATCCATCTAATGTCATCTTTCCTAATAAGCGTTTTCCAGGTTTTTTAAAACCTAACTCTGGGAAGGGTAGTGTTTTTATCACTGTCCGTCTGAAAAAAAGTTAGTGCATGTGGCCTTACACGCGTGATAGTAGTAATTGTATATCGCGTTACGCTTGTTGGGGGTGGCATTAATAGCGAGACGCGTGTTTAGTGTTGCATGCGTTCCTGATTTTCAGCCCTCCCTTCTTTCCATCCTACATCCATCTGTCCATTCGTAGTGTAATTAATTTAGGTCATACGCAGTGTGCCTCTCAATGTTTTTTCTTAGAAATACAATACCCGTTTTAATGTGTTGTGGAAACGCTTGTATTATGCAGTGGCTTATATTTAACGTGGAAACGTTACAATTTGCAGACGAAGCATAAAACAAAGGGGATTTCGAGTACTGTCATTGTGACAGCACTGTTCTTTACCATTCTTCTTCCTTTTATAGAATTTATTTGTTAGGCTTTACATTTACTTTTTAATTTATATATGTGGATTAGAATTTCTCACGACACAATGTAGAAAATGTAGTCCATCTTATTCCTCTTGGACTGCCCTCTGTTGTCTGGCGCATCACCCAGTCTATGACTGTTAAAAATAGAGTGGTTGATAAGGGGCATCCCTGTCGTACTCCTGTCTTCACCTCGAAGGTTAGGTTGCTCTGCCCAACACTACACGTAAAGTTGGCATAGAGGCTTTTTATGATTGACACTATGCAGCTTGGAATTCCATAAGCCCTCAGTATTTTCCATAAACTGTCCCTATGTATGCTGTCAAAAGCCTTTTCAAAATCAACAAAATTTATGTAAAGCTGTCTTGGTGTTTCTTTCAGCGTGTTATTTTATCTGCTGCTTGTTGTGAGAGCTTCTTTTCGCAGTAGGGAGCATCATCACTTGCTGCGATCGACAGCTTCGTCCTCCCAGGCTGCTGGATTTATGTCCACTGCTTTCATGTCTCTCTTACACACATTTGAACCTCAGCTGCGGTTGCTCGGCTGTTCTTTTGCCATCTGCCAGTTGTGCGTAGAAAATATCTTTGGGGATGCGACCGTCTTCCATGCAGCGGATATGGCGTAGACTGCGCTGTCTAAGCAGTGTATAGATAATGTGGAGGCCAGCAGGTGTCGACACCTCGACATTGGTCACTTTGTCTGTCCATGAAATACCAAGGATGTGGCGTAGACACCGTAGATGGAAGGTACTGAGTCTTCTGTTTCGCTTATCATAGGTTGTGAGAAAAGACAAAGCTTATGGGAATAATTGCAACTAACGATAACAAGATTGCACGGAAGATACATCCCTGCATGATGAGACATTATAACCGGCCATTGCAGACTCAGATATCATCTGTTCAACAAACTGAAACTGAAACTTGGCCAGACAATTGTGTGTCCGTGCGGGGAAGACAAACAGACATCAGAAATTCTAATGACAGAAGAAAGCTCAGAGAGACCAGTAGCTATCTTCTCAGATGCGCTGTCAGTGATTACAACGCTGAAAAGTCAAAGTAATGCTGAACTGGATGATCTAAGAGTAACACTTCACAGACTATGTCGGCAATACAAAAGAGTCGCGATACAGTGGATCCCTTCTCACTGCATCATCCCTGGAAATGAAGAGGCTGACAGATTGGCAAAGGAAGGGGGAAAGCTTCCTCAACGTGAAACAAACATAACATATGGGGCCAAGAGTTTTATCAAGCGCAGGTGCAGGCACAAGTGGGAAGAAGAGCATCCAGGCCACACAAAAAATGATCCGTATTACCAGCTCAGCAGAAGTGAACAAGTGGTAATCTTCAGACTTCGAACAGGTCATAACAGATTGAGATACCATCTATTCAACAAATTAAAGATAGGAACTACTGATGAGTGTAACTGTGGCACCGATAAAATGACTGCTGAACATCTGCTTCAAAAGGTGCCCAACATATGAGGAACAGAGAAAACGCATATGGCCATCACCAGTACCATTCCTGGAGAAAATCTACGGAGATATCAACAGCCTCAGGCTGACCACTGCTTTCTTTGAACTTATTCAAGTTGACATCTGAGGGTGAACGAAGAAGAAGAAGAAGAAGGACAGACAATTGTGTGTCCGTGCGGGGAGGACAAATAGACAGACAGTAGAACATGTACTCAAAACCTGTCGCCTCCATGAGAGAAGCAGGGTGGCAGTTTGACCTTCTCCTACCCAGTTGAGGGAGAAACTGTTTGGTGATGAGAGAAGCCTGAGACGGACTTCCAGCTTTATAAGATAGATAGATGTGGTTATTTGAGAGCGAACGACGCAGCAGAAGAAGAAGACTTTACACATATATCTTGGCAACATTATAGACACAATTGTAGGAACAGATATGAGTATACAAATTAGGAACACAAAAGGCGAGTGTAGTTTTCATTTCATTGGGAAATACAGGATGTCCGTAAAAGATTGTACCCTTTTCAAAAAAATTTATTCTCGGCCCCATGATGTTGTACGAGGATGCTTTCTATCACAAAAGTAATATAATCTCTGCAAGTTTTTAAGCATACCTTACAAAGACTAAAAAAAGTGCGCATGCGCGCAGCGGATATTTCAAGTGAAACTTTCGCAGCTGAGTTGCATCCGGTAATTGTTACATGTCTCTCAACACACTGGTCAAGTAGGTGGAAAAAAAAAAAGAAATAGGTACATTCTTTTTGAGTCTGTGTAAGGTGTGCTTAAAAACTTCCAGAGATTATCTTACTTTTGTGATAGAAAGCATCCTCTTACCACATCAAGGGGCCGAGAATAAATTTTTTGAAAAGGGTACAATCTTTTATTGACACCCTGTACATGGAAATCAGACGAAACCAAGTCCAACACAAGAATAACAATCTTCAACTCAAATGCCAATTCAGTCCTATTGTATGGCTCAGAATCATGACCAGCAGCAAAAATGGCAATCACTGCAGCTGGGTCCCGTGCAGGTAGCCTGTACCATATCATTTATGTGCTTTTGTAGTGGTGATTTATATAGCACTATTTGACATGATGAGGTTGCCAGACGCCATGTACAACCTCATATTAGGCGCCTCTTACGGCATGCCTGACGAAGTAGTAGGCATATTCTTTCTTTGTCTGAGACCCCCGGGAACTACACGGGGCGTACAAATAAATACCAATAATTTAATCTTGACTTGACTTGACTTGACTTGACTTTGATCCACTGTCACTGAGATTCAGCTCTTAGTGACCTTGATGCCATTATATGGTACTGCGCAGTTCGTATAAGCTGTTCTGAGCTGCCATACAGTGTATTGTCTATGGATGGGTTGTGTGGTAGCAGTTGTTGTTTCAGTCCCTGAAGTGCAGGGCACTGTAGTAGGTGGTGTTCTACTGTCTCCAACGGGTTTGGGCAGTGTCTATATTTTGCTATATTTTGTGAACACATTCTGTTTCTGTGGCCATTTAATGTAGAGTGACCTGTTCTCAATCTGAAAATTTTAGTTTGGTATCTTCGTTCGATATGGTTCATAGCACCTTCCTTATTTGCGGCTTGAACCGCCATATCAGTCATCCATCGCAGCATATCAATTAGTAACGCCCCCTAATCAGGGCCGGATTAAGCCAAGAAAAGCCACTAGGCCTTTCAGTGTTTGGACCCCACTTGACCTAATAGGCAATAATGTTAATATTTTTTTCTAACCCTTAGCTTGGTGATGGTATATACTAGTATTATTTATGATTTTGCCAGGATGCATTACGTCTGTTAAGCTAATTTTGTTTTTACAATGTTTTTAGAACGTTATGAATGCGATTGGAAAGTGCAAACATTTTCTTGTTATCCATAAATCTATGCATTTTTTATTTTTGTTAACAAACACTGGCCCCAGGAGCTCCGGGCCCCTAAGCTTCAGCTTACTTATCCTTATGTATAATCCGGCCCTGCTCCTAATGCATTTATCTTAGAAAGCTAAAGACCTGAAATGCTTACCTCACAGAGAGACTGCACCTGATGATCAGATCACCTCGTTAGTTTTTGTGTCTCTAGCCCTGCATAAACAGACAGACATGCATTTAGGGAGTCGGGGAGGGTCCTGTTTGCAAATGTTACAAAGAAAAAATCCCCAAGCGGTTGTTGTTGCTGAAGCGCTGATTGATGTTGTTATTGATCCTGCGTTCTCGATGACAGCCCTCGATTATACCGCCCTCTTCATTTTGTGTTTCACCCCACCCCTCGGCGTTTCGAATAAGAACATTCTACAGTGTGATTCAGGCATTGATTTCTTACGTGAATGTCAACCTGAAATGTCAGCTAAAAAAATATCCGCTTAAGACAAGTGTTTGCTGATTGTTGTAATGGCTAGTCTCTGCAGGTTTTGCAGTTGACAACATCAGCACTTCAGGTTCAAGCCAAGTCCAAACTGAGTTAAGCGACAACGACTTTGTTATCTGATCCATTCGTAGTTGTCCAAAGTTTTTTGTAGCACAACCATTCCAAGTTACGACTTATCTAATGGGGAACAGCAGTGCTCTTTGCTCTGACACGCAGCGAGCGCTTCGATCCACAAGGAAGCGAGCCCAGGAATTTTTGAGGTGGAGGCCATGAATCTGTGAGGGTGCTTGCCCCTGAATGTGTGAGGGAGCAGAACTCCGGATGTATGAGGGAGGGAGCCCCTGGCTGCAGGAAGGAGCGACCCCCTAGATCCGTGAGGGAGCGATCCCCTTGATCGGTGAGGGAGTGATCCCCTGTATTCATGAGGGGGTGAGCCCCTGATTCCGTGAGGGAGTGATCCCCTGCATTCATAAGGGGATGAGCACCTGATTCTGTGAGGGAGCGATCACCTGAATCCGTGAGGGGGCGAGCTCTGGAATCTGCGAGGGAGTTAGCCCAGGAATCTGTGATGCAGTGAGACCCAAGATACGTGAAGGTTTAATAAACCTCGCAGTAAAAATATTAAACCTTGAGAGGATATTAAACACACTGAACATGCTACAAAACAATGAATGTTTTCCTTCCTTATTTTAACGTAAGTAAAATAGAAATGAATCCAACGTGGCAGTTATTATATTTGACACAACTGTGTTGTTAAAAAAAAAAAAAACCTCCAACCAAAACATTAATAAGAGGCCCCCACCAGAGACTTGTCACCTGGCGTGAAGTAATTTATCAAGATGATCGTTATTAGCAGGTAACCTGGATAAGGAATATGAACTCCTGGAGTTTACCAGGTGAAAGAAGGTAGAGCGAGATTCGTATGAAGAATGTGAAAGACGGTTCAAGTTTTGATATTCAGGCTGGAATAACTCATACTGTTTATCTAGATATCTCCTGCAAGTATCTAGAGGGAGCAAATGTACTATCTTGTCTTGTCATATATTATGATATACCAGGCAGAAAATTATCTAATGGTCTGTTCTGATCTCCTTGCGTTCTCTTATTCACCTTCCATCACTAGCTGGTCAGAATATAGAAGTTGGTAGTTTTGCTTTAGATTTTAGGAGGTGGGAAGAGAACTGCACAAGCCAACAAGAGGATGACACTTGGGATTCATGACCCAAGTGGGCCCGCTCCCTTAGGGTGTAAAGGAAATTAAGGAACCCAAACACTTGATCGACGGGGGACTACTTCTGGTGATCAGACTCCCTCCTGTTGTATCGCTCTGTATAAAGTGTCCTATCATCATACATATAAATAGAAGAATAAATAAACGACTTTATAAATATATCCTCATTTATTCCCCGGGGTCTCTGAGGACACACAAAAAGAACAGGCTTCATCAGGCTTGCAGTATAAGGCCACTAATATATGGTTATGCATGAGGCTAGCAACCTCATCAAGTAAAACTAATTGCTACATCAGCCATCACTACAGGAGGGCATCAATGAATTTCTGCAGGCTTCCTGCAAGATGACCTGGTTCAGTGGTGGCTCCATGCTCTGTGAGGAGCGAAACTGAGAATAGTGATGATGATGATGATGATGATGATGATGATGATGAAGGAATATGCTTGATTGTTTATAGAAATATTGTCAATAAATTACAGATAGAGATGATGATGATGAAGGAATATTCTTGACTGTTTATAGAAATATTGTCAATAAATTACAGATAGAGATGATGATGATGAAGGAATATGCTTGATTGTTTATAGAAATATTGTCAATTAATTACAGATAGAGATGATGATGATGAAGGAATATGCTTGATTGTTTATAGAAATATTGTCAATAAATTACAGATAGAGGTGCTAAGCAAATGAAGAGGCCTATAATACGACTATGATATAAGATAATCTGAAGAAAAAAAAATAGATAGTGTAAGTCTTACTAGGACGAGGTCAAAATATTGACCAACGATACGACAACAAAGTCTTCGTCAGGGACAAAACAACGAAAACAGATGGCTTTGAAAAAGTGAAAATAAATATAAATGCGTAAATAATCTTCAAAAAAGAACACAAATCGTTATGGAAGATAGGTGTTGTTACTATGGTAAATCAAAGTAAGAAAAACAAGAGAACACAAGGAAAACTAGACACAAGAATAAAATGAAGATGCAGACAAGTGGAACGAGACAACCGCAGAAACATACAATGAGTTGTTTTAAATCATTTTATTTAAGATCACCAGAACTTTGTAAGTTTGTCGTGTTTCAAATCTCTGTTTCTCGAAATCTCTTTGCTTCACTCATCATGAAGATCCAAAACTTAGCATACATCGTCCTCCTCCCCCCCTTTTTTTTTGTTGTTGTTGGGGCTACAATTTGAACAATTTAAAAAAAAAATAAAAATAGAAATAACTCCATTAAAGAAAGGGCATTAAAATAAAGGAAATAATGACCTGCAAATGTAGATTGTGTTTCGTATTTGAAGGAGCGGGAATCTTAACGTGAACAGTGATATACCGATTTAGCAAATGTATTTCCTCAAAGAATTAGATCAGGGATTTTTTTTTTAACACAGGTCTAGTGAGGACAAAATTTCTGGCGACCTTTACAATTGATGTTTAAACTTAATAAAAATAGATTGTATTCAGAGATGAATTACACTTGACGGTGGTGGTGACAATGGTTCCGAAAAATTTAATATTCAGTGATGACTTTTAATCACGAAAACACGTTAAGTGAAAAAAAACACACGTTTTGTTGTTGTTACCAACTGCACTAAAAACAGAAAATAAAAACCTATTTTGGTTAAAAGATATGATGAATTACTGAACAATGTTAACCAGCCATCCACTTGTATTCTATGCACTATAATGTATGGGAAATTTATTTTTTGTTTGTTAATGCATTTAGGAATAACAGTAAAAGTGGTTCCCAAAAACTTGAACAATAACAATAACAACCAGCGCGCAACAGGAACGATTAGCATTTATACCCTTCGACATTTGCTGAGGGAGTCTGAGCACCTATGGGTTTGCCTGGCGTGCATGAAATCGATTGTGATCAACAGTAATAATTAAAACAATTTTTTCCCTTTACTTGTGCCATTTGTTGCTTGACGTATAAATTATTGGCTGTGTTTCAAATATTTTTCTTTTAGATCCAACATTTGTAAACATCTATTTACGATCATATGCATTATGTTTCTCAACCTTTCTGCTGCCGAGATCAACACAGGTTTGACGTTAGTGTTGGCAATTTTAAATTTAACATTTACTCTTATCATCTTTTAAGATATCCAAATGTTTCGCAATGACAGGATGTCCTCGCCTTAAACCCGCATCTATGCACCCCCATAGAGCTACCTACGACGCTCTTTAGATATATGGAAGTATCTATTTCGTCTAGTGAAGTTCTTCTCAACAGAAATAGGGCGTTATTTATAGTGTTAATTTTACTCACTTAAGTTTTACGTTATATTTCTGCGCAGCCAAAGTGTTTGTGGGCTTGTTTTCTGTGTTGTTGTGTTCTGCGTTCTCCTAAACCCAGTGAGACAAAACCGCTAAATGTGTATTTTCCATCTGCATCCACTATTTCAATAAATGCGCATATAGTCCCCTTTAGTGAATTTTCAGTCATGCAACAAATAGTTGGCAAGTTCATACTGCTGTTAATGTTCTTTGGGACTTAAAGATTCTGCAAGCTATCCCATATCCAAGCCTCCTCAGTCGACTTTTACAATATGCTTGGCAATGTTACAGTGTTAGTGTTCCACGCACCCCTTCTGGGTCCCTTTAACGCATGGCCTATGAAAAAAAAAATTATACGACTGTCGTGATTTAGTCTGTCTAACAACACCGTCATCTGGATATTTAGGAGTAAATCTGACCATACCGCACGCCATATGTTAAGAACTCTCGGATACAATAGCCAATGGAAACGCACCCTTATTATTTTTTTTTCGTACGCCCGCTAATACTCGAGGCGAAATCTCAGGTTATTATTAATGTCTAACCTGACATTGATTTTACGTGAGTATCCTTTTTTTCTTGCACAGAGACAGGTGTCCCTCGCCATTTAGGTAGATACTCGCCGATTTCGGAGGTACCCATTAGAGCTGGGTCGGCTCAGGAGCCGCCAGTCCCTGGTCGACGACACTCCTTCAAATGTCCTCGCCAGGTCTCGAGTTAATCCAGTCCAAATCCCGGTCGACGAAAAATCCTCCAATGCCGTCGCCCGGGTTTGATCCTGGATCACCCGGTCGCTAGAGCGGTGTGGTAACCACTATGCTAGCGCGGCTCCCACCCTTATTATTGTGTGTTAGGAAACGTATTATGCTTGAACATGGAGGCCCATTCTGTGTAACCGATGGGACAATGATATTTAATTTTGGATAGAATAAAGAAGTATCACCGGAAAGGATTATATAATTCAACAACGGGAATGTTACTTTTGAGGTAGGTGTAAAAACTTTCTCGAATAGTATTCTATTAAGAGAGAAATATCGAGTTAAAGAGCTTCGTTACATCAGGATTAGTCCCAACTTAGCTAGTTAAAGAATGCATATATTAAAATGCAGTTTGCAAACTAACTAATTAGTAGATAGATTAATACAGAATAATTCACCGTATAATTCAAGCTTTAGATGACCGAAATCGTCCCATAAATAAGAACGATAATTGATTAACTAGTTTTTAACTCATTGAACAGATAGGAAAATTATTCCTCAGTTTGAGATTTTTATCACCACTTTTACCCCATATCATCCGATATGGCGGATGCACTAGTATATAAGACCTTACCCTTGGCTAAATTGAGGCCACAAAATTCAAAAACTGCAAGCTGAACAGAAGAAGCGGTAACAGTGTAATAGTCGTGTACTTTTGCCAACCGCATCTGTAGCGCAGACATTAGATGCCATTAACAGCTTGTGTGTTTTGCCTGAGGGTAAGAATGACTATATATATATATATATATATATATATATATATATATATATATATATATATATATATATATATATAAATATATATATATATATATATATATATATATATTTATGTATTTTTGCTGTGATTAATCCAATGGTGTGTTAGGAAGTGCATAGCCTGTGTTAAGAAGATATTACAGGACGAGTGTGCTGCCGGTTGAAACGCAAGCATGTGTTTTTTTAGAGACGAAAGCCAGCATTGTGAAATGTGTAGAATAATTGAGAATGATGGCAAACATACGACTGTAAGTTTGATAATGTATTTGAAGGAGTATTTCTTAAAGGAATGACATTTATCAGGAACCTAAGGAAGGAATGACCTGAATTGTTGTAATGAATCAATCAAGATATTACTTAGTAATTTTATAATAGACCAAATCATTGTATGGAAGCAGATCATGGACAAAGGAATCTAACTTAGGATTTATAAGGAAATTGTAGTCACAGTGAACTGGCTGTGATTGGTAGTGAGGTAAATTGTCCTGTGCATATGTTAGCACAGACAGAATAGTGCTGGACCATACAGGGGTTGCGATTATTTGTATTCCAGATTTTATCCCGCAAACTACCAGAAGTATCTGAATCATCTAACTCTGTTGAACTCTGAGGTGCAAGTGCTCGTGAAGTCATTGTAGCCAGCCACCCATTTTCCACTGCCTGGCAATTCACAGACGTGTTAGTCCATGGCGGGAGTATGATTGTTTTCTTCAAACCACAAGATAAGTGGCAATACATAGCCACTGGTCAGCCTATTCAGCATATACCACTATAAAATAAAATATACTTACTTACTTACTTAGTCGTTCCCCTTCTACCGTGAGGTGTAGAGGTTTGGAAGAGAGAGCGCCAGACTATCCTATCGGCTGTCTTCCTCCTGGCCTGGTTCCATTCTAGTCCTCGATCCTTCAAAGATTGTCTAATGTTGTCCTCCCAGCGGACTCTGGGTCGTCCTCGGGGTCTGGATCCTTGGCTCTTTGTTTCCCATGCCTGTCGTGGTATCCGATCTTCTCCCATTCTGCAGACATGGCCAAACCATCTTAATTGGGACTGTTCTACTTGGGTCTGCAGGGGGTAGGATTTAAGGCCTTGACGTATCGTCTGGTTGCGTACCATGTCTCTTCTTGTTACTTCAACCACCTTCCCTAGATACCTCATTTCTGAGGTTTGGATCTGGCTTTTATGGGTTGTAGTCATTGCCCATGACTCGCATCCGTATGTCAAGACTGGGACATAGGTGGAGCGGTATACAGCCATCTTCGTTTTCTTACCAACCTCTCTCTTGCTGAGGAATCCTCGATTTATGGCCTGAAAAAGTCTCCCAGCTGCTGCTTTTCGAGTGGCCAACTCTTCTTTGATGCCTCCCTTTCGGTCTATAATAGCTCCGAGGTATTTAAAGTGGTCGACCTGCTCCAGGACCTGTTCTCCCAGCTTAATCTGATGTTTTCTTTCTTCTCGTGATATCACCATGGATTTTGTTTTAGAGCTACTTATGACCATCCCTCTCTTCTCCAGCTCTTCCTTCCAGACTTGCAGGTTGGATTGGAGATGTGCCTCTGATTTAGCAATCAGGGCAACATCATCAGCAAATGCCAGCTCCGAAATATAGACTTGTCTCATCTTCCAGTACCCCACTGAATACTTTCTTGTTCTCTCCTTACATGCCTTGATGACATCGTCCATAAGGAGTATGAAGAGGTAAGGTGATAGGATATCACCTTGTCTTACACCAGTGGTGGTCCTGAACTCTTCCGACTTATGGTTTGCTGTCCTCACATAATTTCTGCAAGACTTGTAGAAGCTCTGTATAGCATGAATCAGAGGTGCTGGAATATTCTTCCTTGCCAAACAGTCCCAAAGTTTGCTCCAGGGGACCCTGTCAAATGCCTTTTCCAGATCTATGAAACAAAGATGCATCTCACTCTTATACTCAAAGGCCTTTTCACTCAGCTGTCTGAGTGTGAAGATTAGGTCTTGAGTACTTCGGTTTGCTCGGAATCCGCACTGGACCTCATCCAATTGTGGCTCAGCTAGGTGTCGGAGTCTCTGCTCTAGGATTCTAGAGTAGATTTTACCAGGGACACTGAGAAGGGATATGCCTCTATGGTTTCCACACTGTCGATTGTCACCCTTTTTGAAAATTGGTGTTATGATGGCAATCTCCCAATCCTTTGGTATGGTCTTGTTGTACCACGCTGCCTGTAAAACCCTTAAGAGTAATAGGTCGCCTGATGCTCCCATGAACTTAACCATTTCTGGTGTTATACCATCATGCCCTGCTGCTTTGCCCATCTTGATTTTCTCCAGTGCTGCCTTCAGTTCTTCCATCTTTATGTCATCTTCACCATCATTGGTTTTCTCTTCTGTGCTAGTGTTTATCATTTCTGATGCTTCACCATGCTCACCATCCAGGAGTTCTGAGAAATATTCTTTCCATCTTCCCATTACTTCCTTCGGGGCAGTAAGCAATTTGCCTTGCTTGTAAAATAAAATATAAAGAAATAAAAACACATTGAAGGATGATTACTTATGGACAGAATGTATCTATTACTACCTTCACAGTTCAACTCAGTGACAAACTATAGTGAATTATAATATTAATCAGTGTAGAGAAAATTTAGAGACTTAAGTACAGAAGTCTGTTTGAACATTAAAGTTTCTATGTTTATTTATTTTATGATGTAAATACCTTTGAGTTTTTCTAAAATACCTAACCGAAAAGAGAACCGGTATAGGTTTTATAAATTGTAAATATGTACCATCAGACTTGCTGAAATTATTTACATTGAGTTAAAAGTTTTGTTGATACATATTATAGTTATAGAGATAGACCATAATTAGTACCCCTAGCACAATTAGGCAACATAAACAATTATAAATTATAACTAATAATAATAATAACACATAATATCAAAGGCGGATCTTGAAAGGGAGCACAAGACTTTCAGGACCCTCACACTCATTACATCTGGAGGTTTATGCAGCTGATTCTAACCTTTGATGACAATACACCCTTGTTCCTTTCAGAAAAGGGGGTATTTCTTGTAAGAAAAGTATCTTACCTGGCACTATCCTGGTATCATCTGATACATCTTTTTGTCCAGGATACCTTATACTTTAAATAACAACGACCCTTTCGTGACAACGACCTGAAATTGAAGTCGGTGGTGATACGCCAATGAGAGCCCGAATAAACCATATTTGTAAATATTTATTTTATAATATTTAACATAGTTCTAGTTTTTTTTCTCTTCTGTGTTTGTTTGTATGTCCCTGACAAAGACCTGGTGGCCGTAACGGTGGCAATTCTCTTTGTCATATTAAGACGCATCCCCAACTTTTGTTTACTCCATCGTTAAGAGCTGGGTTTCTGAAGCTTTCTTGTGCCATGGACTCCTTTGATTGTCTGATGAAGGCTATCGACTCCTTTGATTGTCTGATGAAGGCTATAGACTCCTTTGATTGTCTGATGAAGGCTATAGACTCCTTTGATTGTCCAATGAAGACTATTGTTAACGGTATTGCCTCCACTGCTTTGCAGTAGTGGTCCAGCAGTGGCCAAAACTCAAGAGTATCTAATATGGGCTTCAAGGGCATCTACCTTCGCACAAGATTACTCTTGGCAGAGATGTAGATAGAAGGGCTATGACACTTCTATTACAAAGGGAGTCTTCACAAGAAATTCAGATAAGCGAAAACGATGCTGCGTTGGCTGAGCACGTTAATTCTAGAATCTGCCGACAACTTTTGTGAAGGAATTGAGCACTTATTAATTTCAGCTCGTTCATGCCCCCCACCCCTGATTTACTCAGAGGAATTCTTATTATTCTGGTACAGCTCTGTTTAGAGTGTTTGTAGTAAATTGACCGAGACAAGCATGCAGTAACTTTAAAATGATTAAATCGAAGTTAAATTTGTAAATTTACAAATAACAAAATTTAATAATCACTTAAGTTTTAATGCACTGGCTTCCTAGCGCAGTGGTTTATGGTTCGATCCCCCAGATGAGGTGGGATTTTTTTAGGCCACAAAGGACTCCTGGGTCGACCCAGCCCCAAATGCGTACCAGAGCAACTCTGGGAAAGTTAAGGCGGCCGGCGTGATGCTGACCACATCACCCCTAGTGTGCCGACGGTCAAGAAAATATGGGCCTAACACCATATTCCCAATATGCCTCAATGTGCGTGTAACGGGATCCTTTTTTCCTTTTTTAAGTTTTAACAGTTTGAAATAATTTGAATAGTTTATAAGAAAAGTTTCACCATTGATTTATAGTAGAGAAGATGGAAAAAAATTCACTTTGGCAGCGTATATTTTTCACTTAGCTGCCAATAGTAGTTTCTGCTCCCGCTGATGGGTTCTGTTTACACTGCTCACACTCGTCGCTGGTCAAGGTTGTAGGGTGTAGCTCGTTTCCCAGAAATGTCAAGGAGAGTCTACGGAAGTTGGTTGCTCGTCTTAAAGCGTAGGCCACTTGTCCCTTCTTGTTCCAGAGATAGTACTTTCTGCTGGTACCACCAATAACTATGATAAAGAAAAGAAACGAAACGCTGTCCTCAGTATTGCGTTTTCCATCACATAGTTATGTGTCCCCGTTCTTCTATTCTACCATCCCATTTTATCTCAGAATTTATCCTCGATGAGAATTAAATTTAATCCCTCGAGATAAAACTTTCTTTACATTTAAATAGAATAGCTTTAGCTTTACATTACATTTAAATGAAAAGGTTAATAATACAAATAGTCTCTTTACATGTACATCTCCACTGATTGAAAAGTGTTCACAATATAAATTGATTATAATTTCATTTATGTTTACACTGATTGAAAAGTTTGAAACTTTTATTAACTTTAAAAATGAATATTTTCCATTGTGGTAAAGTGGGATGTTATAAATATTTATAGGGGACTTAGTGTACTGACTGAGATTAGCTGTGAAGGTATCTGTATCTAATAGGTGTAGTGTTTTACAGATAACCTTACTTGCTACCACATTATACCTCAGTCAGAATTATTCTGGAATATTGTGATGACTACGTTAAATGTCTAGGGTATGTATATGATGAAGTGTAAGTCACAACAACAACAGACAGATAAACAATTTAATTTATTCCACCACACTTGACAACACTGTGACACTCACACACATTTAACACTCTATAAGACTATCTTAAATGAGTCACTGGTAAAGTTTCAAATATTTATGTATTAATTACTTTCACTATTATATATCCTGATTCAACTACAAAGTGAACCAGGAATCACATTCAAATGTAATCACAATTTATATATACAGAATTTATAAATATGAACATTGTAGTGACATATTTTATTAATATTATCCTATGTGTGTCAGTGTGTAGTAGTACTATGAGGTAATACTGGTTTTGTTTTTCAAGCTATGTTATTATTTGTCATCATGACTTCAAGTGTTTGTTTATCTGAGAAATCGTATGGGGAAAAAGTTCACAGTTCCTGTCAATTTAAACAAGGTATTGTCCCTCTTTTTCTTTTCTAAAATGTCAATTTTTGAGGGGACACATAATGTTGAGCTCCACTGGCCACAGAGGCTTAACTTTCGTGATGGCGGCAGGAAAAGACTCCTCTGCTCGATTGCTCCCCTGTGTTCTGGAGACACCTCACTAGTCGCTATCTGGACCCAGGAGTATGCTGTCAGCCTCCAGATTCAGCAAAGCTCAGACCAGGTGCTGCTCAATAACTTTAGGAACACAGTCCCTGAAACAAGAAGGTTGTACCTCCTACTTCATAACTAATTTATAATCTATTTCTAGACTGAACACAATACATGACAAACACTGAGTTCAGAGCGGTAGGCCAACTGTCAGCTTCATCTGAAATAATTTACACCAGTATACTCCTCCCTAATGGTTACTACGCCTCTGCAATTCCAGCATTATTTCTTTCTAGTCAATAAGATAGGTGTCAGTGTACTGTTGGCAATTCCATGTAGTTTTACTTTCCTCCGACACCTTCTGTTCAGGTTGGAGCACTATATAGGCTTTGCCTCATGTTCGCTACTGAACCACACACATATACAGACATAAATTATCAATTTACATTCACTTTTCATTAAAAAGATATTGAATATATCAAGCTTACCACAATTCATGGAAATAATATAGAATTACGTTGACTGGCAATGAATAGGCACAAAATCCGATCTGCCGATGTCCCAGGCTTTTATTTAGAAAAATATGCACTGGCGCTCAACGCACTGGTTCTTTAGTAAGTTTATTTGAAAATGTGGTGCTGAACTAACGCTTCAAATTGCCTATATTGGCGGGTCTAACCAATCGAGCCATGTTTACACCCGCGTTTGAAAAAAAGTACTCCTACTCACGTTTCCCTAACAACAAAGAATCAATATTTATAGCCCGACTAATCGTGTTTAGCCTTACATTTACTTTCCGCCAATCAAATAGGAGGTAACATGGGGACCTATTTCCCGTACAATGGTGGTGTCAAAATCTGCCACTGAGCGATTCTGATTTTGGTGTTGTCTGACATCCCTCACTATTTCTTTTGGCTATAATTTATAAATTCCTAGACTATTTGCGTAACGTTTAACATATTCTTTGTCAGCAAGTCCTAAGGAACCCAAATATACAAATTTAAAGGAGCTAAGTGGCTGCGTTCAAAATATGCATTTTCTTCTAGGATAGTCGTGCTGTTGCCACCTCCTCACTTCCAAACTTTATGGTGTCTGGGTACTGTAATGTTTTCAAACGTAAACCAGTATAATGTCATGTTTCCTAATAAGCGTTTTGTAAGTTTTTAAAACCTAACTCTCGTATGGGTAGTGTTTTTTATCACTGTCGATTTGAAAAAAGCTAGTGCTTGTGGCCTTACACGCGTGATGGTAGTAATTGTATAGCGAGACGCGTGTTTAGTGTGGCCTGCGTTCCGGCTTTCAGCCCTCCCTTCTCTCTATCCTATTTCCATCTGTCTTTCGTTTATGGTAACTTAGTGTATAAAATGACATGAATGGAATATTAAATATAGGTCAGCTTGCGTATCTCAAGGTTTTTCTTAGAAAGGCAGTAAACGTTTTATTGAAGAAAGCGTGTAGTGATGCAATAGGCTTTTACTATCAACGTGAAACGTTATAATTTGCAGACGAATTGGAAAACAAGGGGGATTTCGAGTACAGTCATTGTGACAGCACTGTTCTTTACCATTCTTCTTTCCTTTTATTGCAGTTATTTGTTAGGCTTTACATTTACTTTTTAATTTATATATGTGGATTAGAATTTCACACGACATCCATAGACATTTACACTGGTTTAAAGCTTGAAAACTTACATTAATTTTGAAGTGAATATCTTTATATGGACATTTACACTGCTTCGAAAATGTAAGTATTTATACTTAAAATGTACATCATTTCTTTCATCTTTCCCTCCCTGCTCCGTATGGAACTTGGGACTACTTTATGCTTTTAGTTCTAATTAAGAAACTAGCAATAAAGCAATCACCTGCCCGTGCAGTGGTGGTTCATGAATCATCATTCTATACGCTGAGGTTGCCAGCCTTAACTGACTGGGACATCCACTTGCGATTTTCACATATTAAAATTCACATGGCAGTTTACAAATATATGTTAGTTCACATGTTAGGAATGAGAAATATAGAATGTAAAATGACAACTTACGCCAATCCAGGCTCACTGACGTTTTGCTCAGATGAATAAAAGAGATTTGAATCGGCCTCTTACACGCGTCTGGGGTGTCGTTAATTTAATAAGTTCCCTCTCTGACTTTGTGTGTTTCCTTCAGTTTCCTCAGACAGCGGCTTTCCTTATTTAATATGGAAGAGATTTCCTGGGCTAGGAAAGTCCGTCCAAAATTCTCCAATAAAAAGTGTCCGGTATGATAATTTTGAATTCTGGCAAGTCTTGGATTGTCTTGGCAAGCGCGAATCTCACAATAGAATAACACTGAAACGTGTCAGGCTATATTCCCGGTCTCCCACGCATCTGTTTGTTATGGAGTTAAATAAACGCTCCAATCATTTTCAAACAGGCGGGTTAGGTTGTGGTACTTTCAAAATATTCCATGCGAAATAAGGTGCGTGCAGCAAAAGGTCACGTATTGCCATATATGGCAATAAGACATACGATGCCTTCCGTACAGACTTGCGAACATGTCGTTAACTTCATATGACAACGCGTGTCATATGTAACATTAATTACTTTTATCACAAAGTAATCTTCATCCATGTCTGTCCATAAGTTGTCTCCCCGTATTCCAAGCTTTGGGGATGCGCGCACCCGTCTTATCGGTGATTACGCAGATAGAGCTGGGCGATGTAGCGGCCAAGATTTGGTACAAAGGAATTTTACCATCCTGCTGTAGCGAGATTTGGTAAACACTTGCTTGGTTGTAGCGCGACACGCCCACGCGACACCCACACACACCAGCGCAAGGTCAGCGCTGCGGTCTTTCTTTGAAGTTGGTAGACAGCGGAAATGTGACTTACGGTTAAAAGCCATACAGTATTACTGAAGAATGAGGAAATAGCTATATAGGAATGTATGGCCGACTTTAAAAGTTTGCATTTACTGGACATTAAATTATTCACTACAGGAGAACGCATGGTTGGAATAATATTAAATAAATATAACTCAACAAAGGAGATAGGCTAGGAATTATATCCAAAAGGATATTATTCAAATATAAATAGTTTTAAAGATAATTAATATTTTTCACCTTCATCACATCGGCTAAAAGTTAGCTAATAATCTTTAAAAATTTATTACACTAACAAGCCTCAACGGAATTGTATAAAACTTATATGTAATGAAAGCCCCATATGGGGAAAAGGAAATGATATATAGGAAGGAAGGAAGGAGATAAGTGTGTGAGTGACAGAAGAGAAAAACGAGTACAGGAAAAGCACAGATTGTTTCAAATAGCTTCAAAACAGGAGATGAAACTAAAATCTTTTGGGGAATTTGGGAGCTGCTTTCTCGTACGCGCGAGAGACTGAAATATAAGGACAGAGCGGCGCATTGTAAATCACACACCAAATCCAGAAGCCAGAGTGAGAAACTGGAGGACAGCCTCTGCAAGAAAAGTTCTATTTTCACGCTGCATGCAGGGCAGATTAAGTTAAGCCAATACAGTCTCACCGTGAGCTTATTAATCCTAAGAGGGTATGTAAGTTTATTAAAAATATATGTATTACTAATATCATTTTATTTCAGATTTTATTTCTGATTGATTGTAGCAGATATAATAAAAAAGGGAATGACGCTAACCAGAGATAACCTTCACCGGCATTGTCAGGAAGCATAACCATTAATTGGTTAGCCAAATATATTATGGCTAATTCTTGCCTGGAAGCTTACGACATACCAGCAAGTACATAAGTGACTTGACATCCATAAGTGGAAGGCAAAGGTTATATCGTACCCATGTATCATAACATGTGATTTATTCATGTATATTGTTAATTCTGCACCTTATACATTATCTTATCATGCTATCTCTGTAATATACTACCATGATTCATTCATTTACATACAAACACTGAAGACATGGTCGCATCATGAACAGCAGAGGGTGGTGAGATTGTTAGAACAATGGCCACCTATTACTTCTTGTTCCAGGTTTTTATGATCAATGTTTATGATCATTCCTGATCGAGAAACTAAAGACTTGAAGAAGTTGATCCAGCTCACTGAAGCCTAGAGGTCAACCAAACTTCAACACCTTAGTCCCCCGTAGTTATAGGGCGGGCTGAAGGAAAGTCTTCCGTACTCCAGTGTGTCGGAGGAACCTCGAGCAGACGTGGATAAAGTTGAGTTTTTTTTATTTCCATCCAACAAATCCTGTGAGCAGTTCTAAAACGACTTTCTAATGATGAAAACTAGATGGCAAGAGATAATGTGACAAACTTGTTTTATAAATTCAGTGGAAGATAAATCCAAGACTTTTTCTATTAGTTATTTTAATTTGTAACTGTAAATAATCATACATTTTACCATCTTCCAACACCCATTTATCATTACAAGAATATATAGATGTACATAATAAATTGGATAATTGTACTCATTTGACTTGTTAAATTTTTAACTGTTAAATTTTGAGTTACTTTTTCTAATTTAATTATAATATCACATAGGGTTACGATAGCGAAGTAGCATCTTATACTTCTGAAGCCTAAATCTATTGTCCAGCTCAGAGTATTCACAGCTGTAACTCACTTGTGATACCAGTGTACTTCTCGGGCACTGGAACTTCATACTTTCTGGAGAGAGATTCTACTTCTGCTCTACCACTACTATCATACTAGGAAAACCTTTCGCTACATTGGGGGCTCTTTCGCGGGATATTATTTTGTATCCTGGGCCACTATCTATGTATTCTTCTATCTTGAGCCACAAATAGTTTGTAAAAATAAATTTTTTTTTTTGGAAAAAATTCTAAAAACTTAGAAATTTGTTTGTAATAGTAGTACCATTGAGTACGAAGTAAATAGGAAACGCTCACAAGGTTTTAAGGATTTGTCTTGTTCAAAGTAATTAATTGATTTTAATTAAGTTAGTTTGTTAGTGAAGATAAAATTATATACCCTCTGGTAAGTAAGCATCATGGCTGAATTGGTGAAGTTTAGAGCTGCGATTATGCAGGAAGGAAAAGACTTGGGTATGACAGGAGATGCTCTAATTCGATATATCACAACTGAAGTGGATAAATATTTAGATAGAGAGACCAAAAGAATGGAAGTTGAGGCTGAAGCTAAGAAATTAGAGGCAGAAAGAGAGACCAAAAGAATGGAAGTTGAGGCTGAAGCTAAGAAATTAGAGGCAGAAAGAGAGACTAAAAGAATGGAAGTTGAGACTGAAGCTAAGAAATTAGAAGCAGAGAGAGAAGCCAAAAGACTGGAAAGAGAAGAAAAGAGACTAATTTTGGAAGCTGAAGAAAGAAGGTTACAAAGAGCGCATGAGTTAAGTTTAAAGGAACTTGAACTCCAGGGAGCAGCTAGCAATCATGGTGCTAGCTCACCTCACTCTGAGAGTAGCTCCAACCATAGCGCGGCAAATGGAGCCATGAGTTTCCACCTGGATCCATTTATTGAAAAAGAGGACGCCATTGAGTCGTACCTGGATAGATATGAGAGACTGGCCTCTACCTATGGATTGGAAAAGGAAAAATGGAGCCTTAAGCTATCTCAGGGGTTGAGGGGAGTTTCATACGATGTTTATTTAAAACTCTCAAAAGAAGACCAGGAAGATTATGAAATCTTAAAACAAGCTTTACTGGTCAGGTACGAAAAGAATTCTGAATCTTATAGAAAGAGATTCCGAACTGCTAAGCTACTTCCAGGAGAAAACTATCACCAGTTTTTCTGCCAGATTGGAAACTTATCTGACAAAATGGATTAGCTTAGGAAAGTGTCAAGATATAAAAGAAATGGTCATGATGGAGCAACTGAGAGAATCCATGCCTCAAGAAATGAGAAAATTTCTTATGGAACAAGGAGCTGAGAGATTGGAAGATATTTTAACCATGGCTGAAAGATATCAAGCAGCTCAGTCAGAAGTATCAGGAAATAAGAAGAAGCAGGGTGAGAACTTCAAACCTTCACAAAACTTTACCAACTATGAACACAGGGACAATTCCAACAAGAACAAACACAGAACTGATTATAAAGACAAAAACCCTCTAGGATCAGAAAAGAAACCTCCAAGAAAGGAAGGAAAGTGGTGTAAATCTTGCCAAATGAGTAACCACAATACTGCGGAATGCAGACGGAAAAACCCTCCTCATCACGCTGCATGCCTTACAACAGAGAACAAGGGAAGGAAGGACCTGGCAGATAGTCAGAATGACCTCCATCATCCCCCTGTCTGTGAGGAAGTGACCTTGAATGGCACCCAAGTACTGTGCTTATATGATACAGGCTTGGACTTTGACTCAGTAGTGTGCTCTTCTCTGGTGAGTCCGGAACAGATAACCACAGAAACAGTGGAAATCAGAGGACCAGTCAAGGGAGCAGGAACCATGACACTGCCCATAGCCCGAATCAACATAAGATCTCGCTATGTGGAAGGAGAGATCAAAGCAGCAGTGATGGACAACCCTATCTACCCATTAATACTGGGATGTAGATATGTCTTTCTAGGAGAACCTATAAGACCCATAGTGATGGCAACAGTCCAGACCAGGGCAAGCTCTAAGAAAGAGGAGGACACTATCATCAATACTCATCCAGAAGAGATGAGAAAGGCTCAAACTGCTGACAGTACATTGAAGCCTTGCTTTGGCAAATTACCTAAAAGCCATAACCCTCCAGAGAAAGGAGACTTATATATGAAAAAAGGCCTACTATATAGAAAAGCTGGAACAGGACCAAAAGGACATGGACAGCTTGTAGTGCCAAAATCATACAGGGAGCAGGTTATGAAGCTAGGACATGCTATACCCTTCAGTGGACATATGGGAATAGGGGCCACTGGACAACGGATAGCCTGTCACTACTTTTGGCCAGGGATCACAGAGGACATAAAGAGGTATGTGAGATCCTGTCCAGAATGCCAAAGAGTAGCTCCTAAACATAGGACTGCACCAGCAACACTGGGAGAAATGCCCATCATGGGAACGCCCTTCGAACGTGTTGCCGTGGATATTGTTGGACCCCTCAGTAGGACCAAGAAGAGAAATGCATATATCTTAACCTTGGTCGATACTTGCTCTATGTGGGGAGAGGCAGTAGCAATGTCATCGATAGATTCGAAACATGTGGCAGAGGCACTGTTAACAATATTCACCCGATTAGGTTTCCCACATCAAATATTGACTGACAATGGTTCTCAGTTTAGGGGAAAGCTAACACAAGAAGTATTCAGGTTATTTCAAGCTAGACATTATCACTGTAGCCCGTACCACGCCCAAGGGAATGGTCAAGTAGAGCGGTTCAATGGCACGCTCATTTCAATCCTTAGAAAGTTGGCTAGTGAGAAACCTGAAACTTGGGACACATACTTACCCTCAGCACTATTTGCCTATAGGGAAGTCCCACATAACTCCACAGGATTGGCTCCAGCTACATTGTTGTTTGGACGACCAATCAAAGGTCCACTGGAAGCATTGTTGCGGACATGGACTGATGAAAAAGCAGAAGAAACCGTGACTTCTTCATACCAATACGTCAACGAGTTGACATCTCGATTGAAAACAAGTTGGAAACTGGCAAATGATAACTTGAGACAGGCCAGGAGGAAGCAGGCTGCTTACTACAATAAAACAGCAAAAGATAGGGAACTTGAGGTGGGAGAAAAGGTTCTGTTACTGTTGCCCAGCAGCAATAATAAATTGCAAATTGGATGGCAGGGACCCTACGTCATATTGGAAAAACTTTCCCGGACCAACTATAAGATTGACAAGAAAGGAAAGGAGAAGGTGTATCATGTCAACCTTCTTAAAAAGTATTATGACAGGGAAGCATCAGAAGTTGCCCATATCACGACCCTGGCCATTGCAACAGAAATGCAAGATGAACCAATTTCCTCCATGGAATACCCCCTATCAACTACGGAAAGCTATGCTCAGGTTAATGTGAGTGAACATTTAACTCTTGAGCAGAGGAAAAAGGTTCAGGAGGTGTTAGAAATCCATGCTGATGTACTCACAGATAAGCCGGGGTGTACTAATCTGTTAGAGTATGACATGACGATTACTGACCCTACACCAGTTTGTATGCGGACATACCCTATACCTTATGCTAAAGGACAGGCACTCAAGGATGAGATTGATTATCTCTTAAAAGAGAAAATTATTTCAAAGTCTGAATCTCCCTACAGCTCAAGTGTGGTGCTATTAAGGAAGCCTAGTGGTGAACACAGGTTATGCATTGATTATAGGAAACTAAATGCTATCACTGAATCTCAGGTAGACCCATTACCTGACACCAATCAGTTGTTTGCTACATTGAGTAAGGCTCGGTATTTTTCAAAAGTAGATCTAAGCAAGGGATACTACCAAATACCAGTGAAACCAGAAGTTAGGAAACTGTTAGCCTTTAGTACACCGGATGGACATTACGAGTTCAATGTACTCCCATTTGGTTTAAAGAATGCTCCAAGTATCTTCACCAGAATGATGAGGAAATTGTTGGAACCATTACAAAATCCTCATATCACCAACTTCATGGATGATATTCTGATTGCTACCACTACATTCGAGGAACACGTAGTAGCACTCTCCATGTTGTTAGGTAGATTAAGAGAAACGGGATTGACAGCACGCCCAACTAAGTGTCATATTGGATGTGAGACATTGGAATTTTTAGGTCACACTATCTCTACAGGGCAAATGTCTCCGGACCCAAAGAATGTAGAGAAAATGAGAAAAGCACCAAGACCACAAACTAAGAAGGATGTAAGATCCTTTGTGTCACTGTGCGGGTTTTATCAGAAATATATACCCCATTTTAACTCATTGTGCGCGCCATTAACCGACTTAACCAAAAAAGGTCAGCCGGATAAAATACAATGGACTGTGGAGTGTGAACAGGCTTATACAGAGTTGAAAAATAAGCTGACAAATAAACCTATCCTTGCCCTTCCCGATCTCACACAAGAATTCGTACTAAGAACGGATGCTAGCAATGTAGGCATCGGAGCAACATTACTACAGCGGGCAGACACACCGCCACATATGCTATTACCAGTAGCTTTTGCCAGTAGAAAGTTAAATACAGCTGAGAGAAATTATTCTACCGTTGAACGTGAATGCCTCGCTTTGGTCTGGTCGATCAACAAATTCGCCCCTTTTCTTTACGGGAAACACTTCATTGTGGAAAGTGATCACCAGCCTTTGATGTTTTTTAGCAGTGTCTAAAAAATTAAATTCACGACTTTTAAGGTGGAGTTTACTGTTATCTCCATATTCGTTCAATGTGAGATACATACCAGGACGGGACAATCTTGGACCCGATTTTTTAAGTAGGCATCCTATCAAAGGAGATATAGAGAAACAGAAAATTAAGGAGGAACTGCAGCATGTGTTACCAAAAAGTTAACCGTGCAGGCACTGTTTTAAAGAAGAGGGCTCTGTAGCGAGATTTGGTAAACACTTGCTTGGTTGTAGCGCGACACGCCCACGCGACACCCACACACACCAGCGCAAGGTCAGCGCTGCGGTCTTTCTTTGAAGTTGGTAGACAGCGGAAATGTGACTTACGGTTAAAAGCCATACAGTATTACTGAAGAATGAGGAAATAGCTATATAGGAATGTATGGCCGACTTTAAAAGTTTGCATTTACTGGACATTAAATTATTCACTACAGGAGAACGCATGGTTGGAATAATATTAAATAAATATAACTCAACAAAGGAGATAGGCTAGGAATTATATCCAAAAGGATATTATTCAAATATAAATAGTTTTTAAAGATAATTAATATTTTTCACCTTCATCACATCGGCTAAAAGTTAGCTAATAATCTTTAAAAATTTATTACACTAACAAGCCTCAACGGAATTGTATAAAACTTATATGTAATGAAAGCCCCATATGGGGAAAAGGAAATGATATATAGGAAGGAAGGAAGGAGATAAGTGTGTGAGTGACAGAAGAGAAAAACGAGTACAGGAAAAGCACAGATTGTTTCAAATAGCTTCAAAACAGGAGATGAAACTAAAATCTTTTGGGGAATTTGGGAGCTGCTTTCTCGTACGCGCGAGAGACTGAAATATAAGGACAGAGCGGCGCATTGTAAATCACACACCAAATCCAGAAGCCAGAGTGAGAAACTGGAGGACAGCCTCTGCAAGAAAAGTTCTATTTTCACGCTGCATGCAGGGCAGATTAAGTTAAGCCAATACAGTCTCACCGTGAGCTTATTAATCCTAAGAGGGTATGTAAGTTTATTAAAAATATATGTATTACTAATATCATTTTATTTCAGATTTTATTTCTGATTGATTGTAGCAGATATAATAAAAAAGGGAATGACGCTAACCAGAGATAACCTTCACCGGCATTGTCAGGAAGCATAACCATTAATTGGTTAGCCAAATATATTATGGCTAATTCTTGCCTGGAAGCTTACGACATACCAGCAAGTACATAAGTGACTTGACATCCATAAGTGGAAGGCAAAGGTTATATCGTACCCATGTATCATAACATGTGATTTATTCATGTATATTGTTAATTCTGCACCTTATACATTATCTTATCATGCTATCTCTGTAATATACTACCATGATTCATTCATTTACATACAAACACTGAAGACATGGTCGCATCATGAACAGCAGAGGGTGGTGAGATTGTTAGAACAATGGCCACCTATTACTTCTTGTTCCAGGTTTTTATGATCAATGTTTATGATCATTCCTGATCGAGAAACTAAAGACTTGAAGAAGTTGATCCAGCTCACTGAAGCCTAGAGGTCAACCAAACTTCAACACCTTAGTCCCCCGTAGTTATAGGGCGGGCTGAAGGAAAGTCTTCCGTACTCCAGTGTGTCGGAGGAACCTCGAGCAGACGTGGATAAAGTTGAGTTTATATATTTCCATCCAACAAATCCTGTGAGCAGTTCTAAAACGACTTTCTAATGATGAAAACTAGATGGCAAGAGATAATGTGACAAACTTGTTTTATAAATTCAGTGGAAGATAAATCCAAGACTTTTTTCTATTAGTTATTTTAATTTGTAACTGTAAATAATCATACATTTTACCATCTTCCAACACCCATTTATCATTACAAGAATATATAGATGTACATAATAAATTGGATAATTGTACTCATTTGACTTGTTAAATTTTTAACTGTTAAATTTTAAGTTACTTTTTCTAATTTAATTATAATATCACATAGGGTTACGATAGCGAAGTAGCATCTTATACTTCTGAAGCCTAAATCTATTGTCCAGCTCAGAGTATTCACAGCTGTAACTCACTTGTGATACCAGTGTACTTCTCGGGCACTGGAACTTCATACTTTCTGGAGAGAGATTCTACTTCTGCTCTACCACTACTATCATACTAGGAAAACCTTTCGCTACACCTGCCTGTCGTTATATTATCTCTACCTCTCCTTGCAAATGTGAAATGTTTATAATCCACAAGGAGTGTCAGATAACAGACAAGACACAATATACTGAAAGTAGTGAAAGAATACTTGAAAATATATACTATCTGCTACATAGTATAGAAAGAAAGAAAGTGCGACAATTGAAAGCACGCAATAAAATCAGTAACACAAATGCACCGATTACTGCCGGAGTGAAACAGAGATCGAGAAGGGTCGCCCCATTCTGTCACAGCTATGGGCTCCTTTGATTGTCGGATGAAGGCTATGGACTCCTTTGATTGTCGGATGAAGGCTATGGACCCCTTTGATTGTCCGACTAAGGCTTGGACTCCTTTGATTGTCTGATGAAGGCTACTATAGACTCCTTTGATTGTCCTATGAAGGTTTATGGACTCCTTTGTTTGTCCTATGAAGGCTGTGGACTCCTTTGATTGTCCGATGAAGGCTACGGATCCCCTTTTGAATAAAAATGTACTAAAGCATAACCAAAAAAAAAAAAGTTACATATTAATTTTTAGGTTATGTATATGAACCCCCTGAGTCCATTCACGCACTCCCAAGGGGTCCATGAACCACATGTTAAGAAACCCTGGTATAGAAGTTAATACACACTTTATTAATGACCTTGACCTACGTAGACTGCTTATAGCAGTAATTACACACATAATGTCATCCCTTCTCACAGCTACATTCTCTATTTGGCCATACTTCATTTCCGTTATAGTGTTTCTGTCATCTACGTGCTCCTGACAATTTTTTGTTGGTTTTCTCCCTCTCGTTTTTGTGTGGCAAAGTTGTTATATTTCATTTCAATCTGTTTCATTTATAAATAAACAAAAATGGTTATATGAGTCTTTGCCAGGTAAAAAAGATCATTAATGTCAAAACACGTGTACAGAGTGGGCGGAGACGCCAGCAACGAATCGTGGAAACTAACGTAAAAAAAAAAATAAAGCCATTTTTAACGAGCCAGATTGGATATACATTTGTGTTTTTAGGAAACTCAGTGACAACCGTAGAGTAGGCAGAGCGATTATATTAATACTGATAAAGTTAAAATTAAGTGTATGTGAGAAAGATGGAATCTAACTTTGGGGTTGGTCTGAAAGTATCATCTACAGCAAAATGTTAACCCATTTGGCCTTTCGAAAAATATTTCGCAGTATTACACAAACCAGAGAACATTCTGTGATAAGTTGGACACGTGGTATACAAATGGACAAAAAAGAGCTTGAAACTGTGACATGGCATTAGACCATGCTTGTCTGACAAGAATGACGTCACATTGAGTTTCTGGCAGAGGTTCTCACGGACTGTGAATTATGCAGAAATACGACAAGAAGAATATTTTTGACCATGTTCCAAAGTTATAATAATATCAGGGGCGGATTGAACGGTCGGGTAATCGGGCAGTGCCCGAGAACGTACACTCCCCTAGCCTCCATCTAGCTTAATCAACTTGCCAAGTAAAGAATCCCTTATTGCCTGGGGCCCAGGTCAATGCCAGTCCGCCCCTGAGCAATATAATTTTGAAAATTCTGCAGAGTTCTTCCCGCTTTAGTCTAGAAATTAAAATCCATGTTTAGATCATGTTCAATTTTTCGGTGTTGGCCTTGCAAAACCAATGCCGCTTTCTCTTTGCTATTTCCAGACATCAAGAGTTCTTTACGATGCAGACTTGCATACGATAAACACCAATCTTTTCTTCTTAGAAGATTTTACACAAACAAAAAAATGTAGGCCACAAACGAAGAAGGATAGAGTGGGCGTCATACCTTTTGTCAAGGGCGCAAGAACAAGTGCACTAAAAAAAAAAAAAGATGTGAAATTCCTTAAGCTTTTTTAAATATTACAGGTTGGCGCAATATCGTTCAATAAGCTCATTAGTTCTCGTTTTTGAATGAGTTTTTACATGCATCTGCTTCTCTGATCTCCGGCCCAAGTTCAAGGCTAGATGATAGGTCAAAGTATGTAATACTTTTTCTTTTTTCAAAAATTATCCACTCCTTCAAAAAATCATCTGTACAGGTCCTACGTCTGTGTTTCTGACATGCAGAACCAACTTCTGCATTCCCCAGTGGACGAACATGTGATCATCTTTAATATTATTATGTGGACCGATGTTTCAAATATTTTAATTTTTATTTTTTTTATATTCATGAAAGAGCATAGAGACATTACTACAAGTGACCTCCTTGCAGGAAACCTGCTGGCGGTAACACTTCACGTATTCTTTCAGTGATGGTTTCCGTAGCAGTTTGTTTTGCATTATGAGGTTAATCTCTAGTATTTCATGTCCATTGATTAAGTCCTAACGGAACATTGAGTCGCCATTACTGCTGGCCCACTGTAGCGAAAGGTTTTTCTAGTGTGATGATGGTGGTAGAGAAGAAGTAGAATTTCTCTCTAGAAAGTATGAAGTCCCAGTGCCATAGAAGTACACTGGTATCACAATTAGTTACGGCTGTGAATACTCTGAGCTGGACAATAGATTTATGCTTCAGAAGTATACTGCGCCACTTTCGCTATAGTAACCCTATGTGATAATATAATTAAATTAGAAAAAGTAACTCAAAATTTAACAGTTAAAAATTTAACTAGTCAAATGAGTACAATTTCATAATTTATTATGTACATCTATCTAGCCTAGTAATGAGAAAGGGTGTTGGAAAATGGTAAAATGTATGATTATTTATATTTACAAAGTAAAATAAATTATAGTAAAAAGTCTTGGAGGTATCTTCCAATGAAATTATAAAGTCTGTCACAGTAGTTTTGGCACCGTCTTGAGTCCGCTTATATTTTTGTTAAATCTCTTGGTTTGAGGCGATCTGTGCTTCTTCTGTACTTGTTTTCTCTTCTTTTCACTACACACTTATATCTTTCCTTCCTTTCTAGGTATCCTTTCATTTCCCAATAAGCGTTCATTCTATCCAAGTTTTATCGAAATCCGTTGAGGTATGAACTTATAATAAATTTGTAAAGATCATGAGCTAACTATTAGCAGATGTGATTGTCGTAGATTTTTGATAGGGGAATTAAGACTTGGGATGGTCCCTTCTGAATAGATTTGAATAAGTGATAGTCACAGTAAGAAGTAGTAATAGCAATAGGTTTCCACAAGTGAGATGGTAGAATGCGATTAAGAGGCTGTCTCTGAGATCGAGAAATCTTCTCTCTCTCTCACCTATCTTCTACGACAGCTTTCGAGGAGTCAGACAGTCTAAACATATATATATATATATATATATATATATATATATATATATATATATATATATATATATATATAACCACTCACGTGCACGCACATATATGATGACAGTTGGACGTACAAACGTGGGAAAACTATAACAAATGATTATATAAATATTCTAGAACGAGCTGACCAACACGCTGCTTAATTTCAAGAGAAATTTTAATTATCATCTAAAATTTCTTCACAACACATAGAAATTACATCAAAGCATACACAAATGTGAGGTGTTTATAATCCACAAGGAGTGTCGGATAACAGACACGACATAATATACTGAAAGTAGTGAAAGAATACTTGAAAATATAAACTATCTGTTACATAGTATAGAAAGAAAGAAAATGCGACAATTTCTCCATTTCTTTTCTTGCTGGCAATAGATTGGGTTATGAGATCATCGACAACACACAACAGAAATGGAATCCAGTGGACTCTGACTAAGCAGTTGGATGATCTGGATTTTGCTGATGACTTGGCTCTTCTGTCCCATAACCGTAATCAGATGCAGGACAAATTGAAAACACTCGATGAGAGGTCACAGCAATTGGGTCTGAAAATACACAGGGAAAAGACAAAAATAATGAGAATAAATGCAGGTAATGATAACAGGGTTGAACTTGAAGAAACACCAATTCAAGATGTAGAATCATACACATATCTTGGCAGTAATATAGACAAAGTTGGAGGGACAGACAGCGATATCAAAATAAGAATACAAAAGGCAAGAGGAGCTTTCATTGCATTGGGAAATATATGGAGATCAAGAGAAATCGGATCCAACACGAAAATAAGAATCTTCAATTCAAATGTGAAGTCAGTCCTATTGTATGGCTCGGAGACATGGAGAACAACAAAGACAACAACCAAAAAGCTACAGACTTTCATAAATGGGTGCTTGCGTAGAATAGAGGGATTAAAATGGTATGACAAGGTTACCAACGTGGAACTGATGACAAGAACTAGACAAGTGCCAGTAGAACAAGAGATGAGAAGAAGACGATGGCGATGGATAGGACACACACTGAGGAAACCTGTTGATAGCATTACAAGGCAGTCCTTGTTCTGGAACCCCCAGGGCAAGAGAGGCAGAGGAAGACCAAGAAGTACATGGAGAAGAGAGTTGGAAACAGAGGTGAAAATGATGAGGAGAACATGGAAAGAACTTGAGATGATGGCACGGGACAGGAGAACTTGGCATGTGTTTGTTGAAGGCCTATGCTCCTTTGGGAGTGGAGGGTTATGAATGAATGAATGAATATACTTACTTACTTACTTAGTCGTTCCCCTTCTACCGTGAGGTGTAGAGGTTTGGAAGAGAGAGCGCCAGACCATTCTATCAGCTGTCTTCTTCCTGGCCTGGTTCCATTCTAGTCCTCGGTCCTTCAAAGATTGTCTAATGTTGTCCTCCCAGCGGACTCTGGGTCGTCCTGGAGGTCTGGATCCCTGGCTCTTTGTTTCCCATGCTTGTCGTGGTAGCCGATCTTCTCCCATTCTGCAGACATGGCCAAACCATCTTAGTTGGGACTGTTCTATTTGGGTCTGCAGCGGATGGGATTTTAGGCCTTGACGGATCGTCTGGTTGCGGACCATGTCTCTTCTTGTTACTTCAACCACTTTCCTCAGATACCTCATTTCTGAGGTTTGGATCTGGCTTTTGTGGGTTGTAGAATGAATATACACATAGTCATAAAAAATCAAGGAATTTCTACAAGAAATGATAGACCCACAGTTAGATCTTATCCCTCGAGGTATGCCCACAGTCCTGTTGGAAGAAAGTGATAGCCCCAAGGAAACAAGGATACATAGGATTAGGTCTAATATTTCCCCTTCTTAAGGTATGAACAGACTTGGTATCTCTGCTCTATTTTAAGGGAAATAAGATTAGCAATACTAGCCTACAGAAAGTTAAGACAGAAATGGGTGCCCAATTACAACAATAAAAAATCACTCCGTCCTGCATTCACTTTATTCATTCAGCCGAGCACACGTGCACATGTTCATACTCACAGCTTAGATAGCCACTTCTGGTAATACAATTTTTAGGACATTCACCTACAGACTCGTCAAGGGCAGTCTTTGACCAAGAAATCCCCAGTTCCAAAAAGACAGGATGAATTCTCTGCTTCCGGGAACGACTCCGTGGGTGTTCTTATTTTTCGGATGTCTGTTTAGGTCATATTAAAATTGTCCAGGCACGAAACATTACCAACGAGCACAGTGTCAATAGCTTAGGTTTCTAGAATTGAGGAATGTCAGATCGGTGTCTACTTTCAGGAAAGGACTATATTTGGTCACCACACCACTAGTCGAAACTCCATCGGAAATGTTACTGACGTTAATATGTTACTTGCCACAAAGGCTAAATTTGTACATAGAGTTTGTGCAGAAAATCTGATCTGGCTCAAAGGTCCAATATAAAACTTTTAGTCTTTAATAAAACCCGTTAGTGAGAGTTGTACTCTGTCTATTTATGAAGACACACGCACTGTCAGACAGGTGTTAACTTGTTAACCCACGTGGTTAAAAGATAAAAATGTTTATGTTTCTCACAGGTATGTCTCTGTACTAAACGCCGGCCAAATTTGGGTTACCCAGTATTCACTGAATAAAGAAAAACACATATGAAATACTTTAAATATTATGTACTCACTATAACTTACATTTTTTTTAAAAACTGCAAGCGTACCGCTTGACTTATCATTTAAACCTTCCTGTGAAATAAGTTATATACATAAAATCAATCATCATGAATTAGGAATACCTACGTGTTCCGTCACCACTCATGAAGCATCTCGCATTAATAAAGTTAGTTTAGAAAGTTTATTCTCGTCTGATTATTTTAGCAGTAAAATTAAATTCCTTAATAGCCGACTGAGTTTAAGCTAGAAATATAATTTCTATTTTCCACTGTAACTCGTCACTAAAAATAATACATAATATATAAATTAAGCGCTCTGCACCAAATCTAACTAGTGAAATAAAATAAGCGATTTAACACTTTAAACACTTCACAAAATACTAGATATTAATATAATATATTACCTCCACACAGAATTACAGACTAAACCATGGACTAGAATACTGCAATCTAATGGTAGTCTATAGCTCGGCAAAATGGCCAAGAAACTCAGACTTCGCCAAAACACAGATATATGAACTAGCACAGCGATCTGTCTACTGCAAAATTTAGGAGCAAGAATGAAAATCTAGTTTCAAACTCTGGTTATATCTATTACCAGACAAAGAGGTAAACGTTTAATTTCGCAAAACGAAGTACTCTCCCCTTTCCGTCTTTAACGCTTACGTTTAACACCTAAACGCATGCCGTAACTGCCACCTACTGACCGAGAGGGCGCGTGTCAGTTGCGAATCTCAGACAACCCGTCTCCAGTGCAGAAGCAGTTTTTCACACCTCCCTGAGAAACTCATCCTGAGAACCATAACTGACACTTTGCTTTCTCGCACCTTACGCCAAAACTGGCCGTGGAGCGTGAGTGTCATATCACCTGACACTGAGAATCTACCTTGGAAACTACTTGTCAGATGCAAACTACCAGACAAATGTCTCCTCATCATGTTTGACGGAGTGAATTCTCACACTTCAGGCCCAGAAACTTAGCCGAAAAAACACTGTCCCAGGGGGAAACTGTAGACAGCTGTCTGCTCCCCTGTCTGACGGAATGCATTCTAACACTCTGCGTCTCGTGTAGGGGCTGACACGTTACGTCATAACTGCGTTCTCAGTTTTGAGAAAAGAAACAGGTAAACGTTAGAATGGGAAAATAGTAATATATATAGTCGCAAACGAACGAATGCGAAAAACACAAAAAGGATAAAAGAGTGATAATAAATAGAGGATACGGGTAAAAGAAAAAGAAGAGGATATAGGCAATTCAATGATCATAAAACCTCTGTGACAGTGATGACTATAAAAAATATTAATTATTTTAAAAACTACTTACATTTGAATAATATCCTTTTGGAAATCACTCATTCTCTATCTCCTTATATGAATTATTACCGTTTTAATATCTTTCCACCAAGCATGCGCTTGTAGCTTTAGATTTTCTTTCCTGCCAATGCAAATTTTAAGGTCGGCTATGTTTCATATATTCGCTCCTTCCTACAGTTTCCCAATGATGTACGGCGTAGGCGAAACGCAAATATTTCAGCCCAACGTCAATTTCAAAGCAAGACCAACCGAGCTGTCTCTTCACCCTTGTATCGCTCTGTGTCGCGTTACACATTTTTTTCACAAACAAAGCAAGTGGTACCAAATTTTGCTACACCCACTAACAGAAATCCTGCATCAAAGCACAAGTTCTCGCAATAGTGGTTTATATATCAATTTATTTTACGTTTTGAGACTGCGACATCACGTACAAAATCACTCTAGTGGCCTTTTACGACATGCCTGAAAGAGCACTAGTCCTATTTGTCGTACAGATAGGTTGTGAGTTATTTTTGTCCCGTCTGAGTAGAGTGGATCGTGGTAAGTACGTGAGAAAGGTGTGAGAAATAGATTTCACGGGTAATAGCTTAAGGAGAAGATATGTCTATGGAATGAGTAAGTTTCTCTATTCCAGCCTATCTATACGACTATAATTTAGTACAAGACAACCTTGCCCTCCTCATACATATAAATATAAGTTTAACTACACACACACAGATATGTGACAACAAGACACAAAAACGTGAAAAACTACGGTTGCTTGGGTATGGGTCTGACCAACACACAAAGTTAAGTTTTTGGTTGTTGTTTAATATCATTTAAACTTGACACCATCAAATATCTAAAGAAAGATCAAATAAAATCAGATTTACATACATATGAAAATAGCAGAATAAATGAGTGAGTAAACACAGGACGTAAATGCCTGGTTTTTGCTAGCAAATCATAGAACGCTACGAGGTCACAAAAAGACTGTCAGATTACTGTAGGCTCTCTTTCCATTATACGTCACACCATTCTTCCTTTGTCTCATGTAAACACCCTCGTGAACTACCAGGGGGAATCAGGTATTCATCATCACTATCCTCTAGCGCCCTATGAAATATGTTCCTCTTCTTCATCATTGACTTTCAGACGTCGACTGGAATATGTTCAAAGAAAGCGCTGGCCAGCATGAGGCTGTTGGTATTTCCGTATAGCTTGTCCAGGAATTGTACTAGTGACGGTCATTTGTGCTTTCTCTGTTGCTCATGTATAAGCCTTCAACAAATTCATTTGTTTTCCTATCCTGTGCCACCCGCTCAAACTCTTTCCTTGTCTTGTTTCACATTCATTTCTGTCTCAAATTCTCTTCTCCGTGTGTTTTCGCCTCCCTGTTCCTCTGTTATTCATGTGACTCCAGAAAAAAGACTGCATTGAATTGCTATCAACATGTTTCTTCATATACGACAATATGGAAAACCACGAGCCAGGGATCCAGACCACCAGGACCACCTAGAGTTCGCTGGGAGAGCAACATTAGACAATCTCTGAAGGACCGAAGACTAGATTGGATCCAGGCCAGGAGGAAGAAAGCCGATATGATAGTATCGCTCTCTCTCTGGCAAAACTCTACACCACAGGGTAGAAAAGGAACGACTAATTAAGTAAGGTATCCTCATTAACCTTACTGTTTCCAGTAGGTTAACTCAATTACAGTAGTCGTTACCTTTGTTGTACTCACATTCTGTGATTCATAATTATCTGCTCACTGTTTTCTTCCTGATAAAATAACGAAAGTATGAAAATAATATATTCTAACGCGGTAGAGCACCTGTTTGTGTAGCCTTGAACTTGCGCACGTGCTGAAGTCTTGGTGGGTGGGAGCTAAGTATGGTTTAGGGAAATTCCCTGGCTTTCAGAGTTAATTTCACGTGAATAAATACGAGTACACGTGGTTTTGGCTTAGGCAGCTCATTTCTAAATGAGACTGATGTGCTGTGAAATGAAAAAAAAAAAATTAAGCTGATCGAGTTGGAACAGGATGTTAACGAGTCCAGCTGGGTTGCTGTGTGTTGTTCTGTAAGATATACGGGTGGCTTCGACACCATTCGTGTCATGTGACTAGGTTGAAGGTTCTGTGAATAGACCGACTTACGACCTAACTGTTGACCTGTGGGTAGATTGGCATGATTGTACCGTTGGCTTGCGGGTAGATTTTTTTTCCTTAACCAGCGGCACCTGGGCTTTGAGCCCTTCGGCCCAATGACATGCCATTGCGAGGCTGGGGAGCCTGTGGACTTTCCTTCCAACCCGGTCAGGAGCTTCGCTCTTTCCCATCCACAGAGGGTTTATCTCAGGAGCCGTACAAGTTATTCAGTCAAAATACCGGTCGATGACACCTCTTCAAAGAGAGGCATTGTAAAGCTGTCACAGAACAACAAAATAGTAAATGCATGTTTTTAAATGGAAAGTTTTGTAAAAGTAAGAGTTGCTATTTTGGGTTTTTTCCGTTGTTAGATTGAGAGACGTGTGGAAAAAGTCGAAAAGCTGAGAAAGCGTGTGCAAATGTAGATTATTGTACCGTGTGGAAAAAGAAAGCACCGTGTGAAAATTGGCGGGAAAAAAAGAAGAACAAGTATCAAAAGGAGAGACGTGGGCGATAGACAGGTTTTTACAGATTTTTAGGATTCATTAGGCGAGAGGATTTTACAGAACTTCGTCTTTGAGATTATCAAGACAAGTTTTTAACTTGACAAGTTTTCAAGTTAGACAAGTATTTTTAAGTAGACAAGTTAGTTTTTAAGTAGACAAGTTTGTATTTTATTCTATTGGATATATTATTCCTGTGGATATCCCTTTCATTTTGGATACTCACTATTTTGTGTAAGAGCAAGAAACAAGTACTTCACCATTGTGTCAATAACATTGCTGTTCTAATGACGTTAATAAACTATATTTTATTTTTCTACATTGCTGAGTTTTCTTTGGAATGTTACAGTGGATTACTTTGACAAACATTATACGAGGTATTGCTTTTCACTAAACCTAAAAGGGTAAGAACGGACTTTGGGAAGAAGAATAAACTAAGGTCAAGAATTTCTATCTCAGGCGGAAAGGCCTGTAACCACTTGAACCAGAACGTACATAGAGTTAGATCACGTCAAAATATTTACCTGCGCACAACACCATTGACTGGCCAACTGACGGACACACACATTCTCACATTGATGTTGTAACCAGCTCAGCCCGGCCACATAGGCGCGGGAGTAGATTAACATATGGGGTCGTCCACATATGACTTCACGCAGCTTTTGCCGGTTGTTAACCTCCACCCCCTCCTTTATCACATTTCATCACAAAAACCCAATTTTGGTCTGTAGGTAAATTGATACTTGGTTGTACTTTTGGTTTGTGGGTAAATTGATATTTGGTTTTACTATTGGTCTGTTGGTAAACTGATATTTTGTTGTACTGTTGGTCTGTCGGTAAATTGATATTTAGTTGTACTTTCGGTCTGCCTGTTAATTGATATTTGGTTGTACTTTTGGTCTGTCGGTAAATTAATATTTGGTTGAAATTTTGGTCTGTCGGTAAATTAATATTTGGTTGTACTTTTGGTTTGTCGGTAAATTGATATTTGGTTGTACTTTTGGTCTGTCGGTAAATTGATATTTGGTTGTACTTTTGGTCTGTCGGTAAATTGATATTTGGTTGTAGTTTTGGTCTGTCGGTAAATTGATATTTGGTTGTAGTTTTGGTCTGTCGGTAAATTGATATTTGGATGTACTGTTGGTCTATGGATAGATTCATATAAATGACTTTACAATCGGTATGTCGGTAGACGTATTTATAATTACAGTGCTGGTCTGTTGGGGGAGACAGATATAAGACTAATCTTTTGTACGTAGTCAGATTGTAAGACTGGTGGTCTGTAGGTAGACATACATAAGACTGTTAGTCTGTAGGTAGACATATATAAAACTGTTAGTCTGTAGGTAGACAAATATAAGACTGTTAGTCTGTAGGTAGACATGTATAAAACTGTTAGTCTGTAGGTAGACAGATAAAAGATTGTCAGTCTGTAGATAGTCAGATATAAAACTGTTAGTCTGTAGGTAGACAGATATAAGACTCGGTCTGTAGGTAGACAGATACAAGACCACTGCACCTGGTTCCTTACAGAAAAACCTGCACAAAGCAGTCACATACATTTGCAGCGGTGGTTTCTGTGACGATTTGTTTAATGTGATAAGGTTGCCAGCCCATATTAGTCCCATATGATAAGTTTGCCAGCCCATATTAGTCCCACATGATAAAGTTGCCAGCCCATATTAGTCCCATATGATAAGTTTGCCAGCCCATATTAGTCCCACATGATAAAGTTGCCAGTCCATATTAGTCCCGTATGATTTGCCTAAGGGAAGATCGGATGGCCGTTGCTATCACGATAGACATATAACAATTAGATCTTTTCATACGTTTCTCGTTGTCTCAACACTTCTAGTAGTTCTCCCATCCGTATAGACATATGAACAATAGATCTCTTCGTGTATTCCCCATTGCCTCAACACTTCTAGTAGTTATGTGATATCTATAGACACATAGGTATATAGAAGCTTCAAGGCAGTGGGAAGCAGATATGTGATCAAACCTAAATTACTCGAGAGTCCAAGCTCAGTCTACTTTTTGTGGTACAAGTTCACAAATTAGATCTCAGTAATTTTAAAAAACTGACTACTTTCTCAAAACGACTTGAAGAGTTTACCTTGGCCTTTTCGTATCAGTTGAAATTGACGTGACTTGCCCAATTATGCAAGAACATATAAATGATTTGATAGAGGCTTCCAGTAATGTGGTCAGCTGAAATTGGTGCTCTATGCCCCACACGGAGGAGCGAGAATTAAGAGAGGGATGTCATGGATGGAACAGACAGAGGCAAATATTGGGCAGGCGACCACATTAGAAATACTATTCAAGTCGGAAGAGTGAAGTAAAGTGGGAGAGATGTACACAGACTACCAGCAAGACATCAATATTCTTGGCAGGTAATGTTGAGATTGGTGTCATGGAAGATCTGAACCAAAATTAATCAGCTGATAAATGATTATACTGGGGATGATGATGCCACAGTATCCACTGATGTGTCTATTCCCATTGGTGAGAAATCATGATATGGCTTCTCGGCAAGGGTAAGGCGCAGGGTCATCGCTGAACAGAACGGAACGGAGTTTACCTAACAACAGACTCCAGCATGAGAATGGAGATACAGGCAGCTACTGCAACCCTGAGTTGGCTGTCTGAAACTACATTAACCAGGGCCATTATTGTATTCGACTCTCAGTCCATTCTTCGGAAGGTTTAAAATTAATGGCTACGACATGAATGGAAAATTTACATAGAGGCCTCAACTCCTCTGGAACTTGTATGGATCTACTGTCCTGGTCATGCATGAGTCCACGGCAGTGAGAGAGCTGACAGACTAGTCTCGAGACAATCCATAGTAAGGGCACTGGATAATAGGGATATTCAATAATTGCCTGTTAGAAACCGACACTACAATAAATGAATCAACATGACTCCGACTGCTAGACTTCGGCATGAAGCGTAAAGCCATCAGAGGTGGACGTATGAGAGGATGGGTCAGGTGTAAATACAACCAGCGCGCTCTAGGAATAATTATCATTCATACCCTTCGACACTTGCTAAGGGAGATTGAACACCTATGGGTTTCCCGGAGTGCAATTAAGGGTCGAAAATAGAAATAATAGTCCTCCTTAGTCGCTTGCTACGACATGCAGGGTTGGTCACAGCGTTACTATATTTTGCTCCCCTTTCGGGCATCGGTAACACATGGGCGGATGATGATGATAAACACAACGTTGAAAGTTTAGAGCATTGCGTCCTCATTGACTCAATCTTTTTAAATTATACATTACGTCATCGCATTGTCCCTACCTTCACATCACGTATACTATTTTCAGTGTTTTTTGTGTTTCTCACTGCGACTCGTTGTTCGCCAACACGCACTAGATTGAGAGAAATATGCGTATACAAACGTGCCATTACTACGTAATGGATTGGATCATAGTTTTACGCGTGACTACAATCGGATTGTAATTACCCTCTGGTTTGTTGACTGTTTAGCAACGAAGGACAGAGAACCTGTGCGAAGAAACCATTTACGTCATTCCATTGTTGACGTGACAAGCATTTTTGTTTAAACTAATAGGTTTTATATATTTGACAGAGAATTATTTAGAAGTCTGTTTAATTTAGATTCAGATTAAGGCACGGGTAATGATTTAATTTTGTATTTCGCTTAGTACGTTTTATAGATGTGGAATGACAGGGTAAAACATGAAAAGCTAATTTATTTACTAATGCAGGTATGATGAATGAACCTTCTATAGTGCTTGTATCGTGACGACACTGCTCTAGGCCTGTGTAGGTGCAACGTCGTTAGAGCCTTCTGAATGAGGTTTGCCGTGATAAAAAAAAATTGCCCCGTTTTTGAGAGGTGCTGGCCGCCGTTCAACCTAGACACAGGGTCCATCGGTTATAGTATTCTGATCGTTTAACTGTTGAACAAGTAAAGGAAAAATAAACTTGTTTTAGGGTTACACTTTTATTGTTGTTACTAAATGCAAACTCACAATTAAAAGCACCCAAGCTGCCATATATAATGCCTGCGTCACCAGCACGCTTCCATAAGGCATCGAGACCTGGGCACCCTATGCTAAGCATGAAATAAGGCTCAATACCTTCCATCTACAGTGTCTATGCCACATTCTTAGTATTTCGTGGACACCGCAAGGGTGCGTTCCCATAGTTAGTTATTATCACCGTAAGGGTGCGTTCCCATTGTTAGTTATTATCACCGCAAAGGTGCGTTCCCATAGTTAGTTATTATCACCACAAGGGTGCGTTCCTATAGTTAGTTATTATCACCACAAGGGTGCTTTCCAACAGTTAGTTATTATCACCACGAGGGTGCGTTCCCATTGTTAGTTATTATCAGTGCAAGGGTGCGTTCCCATAGTTAGTTATTATCCCCGCAAGGGTGCGTTCCCATAGTTAGTTATTATCACCACAAGGGTGCGTTCCCATAGTTAGTTATTATCACCACAAGGGTGCGTTCCTTTAGTTAGTTATTATCAATACAATGGTGCTTTCCAACAGTTAGTTATTATCACCACGGGGGGTGTTGGGAAGTCAGGTATTGGTAGTACCTCTGGTGAAGGAGCTTGTTAAGGATAGATTTGGGGTGCAGTCAAAATAGTAAGGCATGCTACTACACGCTAGCACATTTCCATTTTTATGTGAGGAATTGTGTTTGCCTGTAGGCAAACTATGGTTTGCACGAGGCGTTCACCCGTGATGAGCGACGGTCAACTAGTGACGTTTCTGTCACATGTCGTGGCGTTCAGTGTGTTAATTAATGGGGCTTCCGTCTTTGTGTTTGCGTCCAAGAGAGGTGTAATTTTTCGAGCTCCGGGATAATGGAGCGTGATTTATAAATATATATTGTGGCATTGTTGATTCTCGGAGGCAGCCACGTTATGTGCAAGATGGTTCATAAACGTATCTAGAAGTTCATATCATAGTTTATTACAAGTGTAACTTTGCGATAGGAGGCAACTAATATTTGGTTTGCCCTGATTTCTTCTGCCGCATTACTTTGGTTTTCGTGGATTACCGAACCTTTAGTACAACGGCCAGAATTGAGTGGAGATGAGAGGATCGTATTATTATTATATTATTGCCACTTAAAGATGCCTAACGTTTGAACCTTATTGACGGACCAGAGATAATCTACTACGCTTATCCATTGCCATGTACTTTTGATGTTTGATGGACCATTGTGAAGTGACTTTGTTTATTAAATGTCAACTGTTTTCCCGTGGACCTGTTCACCTACCGGCTTTGTTATGTGTACTGACCATAATGTCCTGAATGAACACCTGCTATCATTCGCGTATACATGCATGATCCTCTAATTTATCCCAACGTAACACCATATAATTTGGTGAGCCAGTATGGTTTTGGATCGATACTTTCATCAGGACATAGTTTTCAAATTCACTGAAGCAAGTATACCTTCGTTCTTTGGAAAAATACAGCTGACATTTAATCTGTATATGCGATCGTCACTCCTGTTCAGCTTGTTATTGTGAACACACCGCTTCGTGAACTCACACCGCAGTTTCGTGCACATATTCAAACTCAGAAGATCTACACAGTTCATGATGCCCATCTGACGGAGACCGTGTACTGTTCACATTTTATCCGTGCTTCACTTGTATTGAGGGACAGTATTGTTCCAATGTTGACGCCTTTTTCCGGACTTGCATCTGATCGGATTACGATAAGATAAGTGCCTGTTAATACACTCTTGTATCTTTGCCGTGGCGTAAGCCTTTTTGATATCTATGTTATTAGTTTTCTTCGTTTCTATATCTTTGTACAAATCTGTTGTTAGCGACACATGTCATTGGAAAAATGACCGCGCAGCAGATTTTTCTATAGGTTTTGCTTACATTTCTCAAGCAGTGAAATTTCCGGCCTGAGTTTACTCACCGACGTTTGGTTCACTGCCTATTTAATGTGATCTAATGTGTTAGGTGTGCTGCCCCGTCTTTTTAGTTGTCAGTTTTTGTAGTGTGTTGCTTTTGTTTTTCTTCTCCTTAGTTGACAACCATTCTGTTCGTGATGCTAGTCTAACCTTCTATCACTTGTTTACATTTATATGTACATTGTTACAGGTCCTGTCCTGTATTTTTTTAAAGCAGTAAGTCGGTTCTAATTGTTGTTTTTCCTTTGTTTCCCATTTGCATTCTTTTTCGTTTACTTGCTGCTGTTATTACATTGTCTTGGTCACTTGTACTTGTCTTCTTGTTTAGTTCCATCAATTCTGTTCTTGTGCATTATTTTTTTTTCTCTCACCAGTGTTTTGGTTTTTTTCATGATACATTCTGATATTATTGCTTAGTAATATTAAGAATCTATTTGCATTGATAATATTGCAAAGCACAAAGCTAGTGAATTGGTATAGACGGACTAATCGAGATACATTTATTACATAATTTATAATATTGATAGTAAGATACTGAAGAAGTAAATAATGGAGTATCAAGAATTTATTACTATGGGCCAAGAATATGGTTATAAGGCGAAGGAAGTAATGGACTTTGCCAAAGCGGAATTCAATGCCAAAGAAAATCAAGAAGCCCTAGAGAATAAGAGACAAAGAGATGCACGGTATGAAGAGCGAGAGCTCAGAAAAGCAGAGCTACTTGCAGAAGAGAACAAAAGGATTGCAGAAGCAACGAAACTTGCTCATGAAAAAGAATTAGAAGAAAAAAAGTTGGAAAGACAATTTGAGGAGAAAAAGATTCAACAAGCTGCAGAAGCAACGAAACTTGCTCATGAAAAAGAATTAGAAGAAAAAAAGTTGGAAAGACAATTTGAGGAGAAAAAGATTCAACAAGCTGCAGAAGCAACGAAACTTGCTCATGAAAAAGAATTAGAAGAGAGAAAGCTTGCACATGAAGAAAAAATGGCGACTTTACGTATTGAAGAACAAAAAGTCCAACATCAGATTAGACAAAATGACGACTCTGAACGTAGAGGTTCCTCTAGCAACCACGATAGCGGTTTTGTTAAATTTCGTTTGCCTGAGTTTAAGCCAGAAATAGACGATATTTCGTCCTTCCTACAACGCTATGAAAATGTTTGTGAAGAAAATAAGCTTGATAGATCACATTGGTGTACAAGATTGATGGATTTCATGAGTGGTGAATCCTTGACTGCTCTGTGCCAATTGGACGGGCCGAATAGACGCAATTATGATGCTGCTAAAACGTTATTATTAAAACTTCATCAGTTAGACGCTGAAGGTTATCGTATGAAGTTCAAACATATGATTCCTGAAACGGGTAAAGATTTTACACAGTTTGTAGCTGCAACTCGTCTAACATTTAATAGATGGATACAACTTTCCGGCATTGAAGAGAATTATGAGGGCATTAAGGACTTGTTATTGCGAGACAAAGTCTTGTCTTCCGTGAGCAGACCACTGCGAGAATATCTACAGGAAAGAAAGCCGTCAAGTTTGAGTTCAATGGAGTAATTATGTAGGCAATATTGTAATGCACATCCGGGAGTTTGTGTCAGTAACAACAATATTAAGGAAGCTTTACCTGTTGCCGCAGCTACAACTTGGAACCACAACAATTATAGACAAAGATCCTACAGTTGTGATGGGAATTTCAAACCAAACAAATTCAATAACTCACAACCATATATAGGTAGACAACCATATAGAAACTATTCACCCCAAAACAGAGGTAATTTCCAACAAAACTCAAGAGAGAGAAGGAATGATAATTTTGGTAACTATAATAAGAATTGGAATAACTGGGGATCCAATAACCAAAATTATTCACATCGTAATAGGTCACAAGACTACAGAAATCAAGGAAACAACAATAGGAACCAAAGAAATAATGACGGGAGTCAAAATAACTCTTTTTACAATCAGAGACATAGATCACGCTCTAGAAATAATGCAAATTCGAACTACCATGCGAACTCAGCAAATACTACTGCTACACCTGAGAACGCGCAAGACAACAATGTTGTTAATCATTCAGCTTCATGTTGTTCGTTTGACTTTGATACTGCTTCACAGTGTCCAGATTGCCAAACTCTATTCCAGTCTAATGCGACTTCCTTGTTAAAATGCGGTCATCCGCTCCCAGCAGTTACTGCTTCATCAGCACATGATGGCACAGGGGTACTACAGCTTCATAGAGGCTTATTGAATGGCACTCAAGTTACAGTACTCCGTGATTCTGGTTGCACGACTGTCGGAGTGAGACAGTCATTAGTACATCCGTCTCATGCAACGGGTGACTTTGTTAAATGTGTAACTTTCGGCGGGACAGTGGAATTTTATCCCACAGCAGTTGTGGATATCCACTCACCATGTTTTACAGGCAAGGTTAAAGTGTGTTTGTTAAGGAATCCAATAGCGGATGTCACACTTGGCGGGATACACGGCAGCAATGATTGCTCACCCGAAGAAATTGTTCAATGGGAACGTCAAAATTTATCAACTGCTGCTGCAGTTACTACGCGTGCCCAGGCCAAGACACAAAAGGAAAATGATGATACCGGTCCTGGAACTCAGGACGATTTTCACGTTCACTCTGAGATAGACAAACAATCCTTTATCAAACTTCAAAGAGAAGATAACTCTTTGAATAAATTCTTTAGATTAGTCAGAGATAATGAGTATGTTGATGAGCACCCTAGGCCTGCTACTCACTACTCCGCACTATCAGTAATTCACGAGGAAGAATCTTCTTGTCCAGATGTCCCGATGAACTTACCTGATCATACTAGACCCATTACATCTGTTAAAGTAGGTTTAGCAGTACCTTATGAGCAATCAGCTACGACATGCTCCAAACCTATGGGATCGATTTCCGATAAACATCATACTCAGCACATGCAGTATGATGCACCTTTTAAGCCAGCCATGACGCGCAGACGGAAAATTAATTACCATGTCTCTCATTCCACTGCGACGGCATACCTTCCCAGCGCACGATTTCGTGCTGGAAAAGCGAATGTAGTGGGTTCAACCCCCACATATGGTGGTATCAATACACGCTCACGCACCGTATTAGTGCGAAATCTTCTACCAAACAATACATGGGGCGCATTGACTGAATCTTTTCAGTTTTTAATATGGTTTCTCGGGTGCATCTTTCTCATTTTACGTATATCTTATGTTGATTATGTCTTAAATTTCATTTGTGCCACAGAACATTTCCAAGATTCTAAAATTGCCCATACCTACTACTCAGAAGCAAGTTCGTGGTCATATCGGTTTAATTCAGTACTACAGTAGACTTATACCCAACTTGTTTTTCAACACTGCTGACCTCTCTGTCTTGGAAAAGAAAAAAAAGGCTTACCAAACCACGTGCACTGGACACCAGAGTGCCAGGCTGCGTTAAATTATGTTCAAAATATTTTTTCTGTACCACCTATTTTGAGGTTACCAGATACAAATCTGACTTATTATCTCCGTACAGATGCTAGTTCAAAAGGTATCGGCGCATCACTGATGCAAGAGTTCGAGGGAAGATTACATCCAACCCTCTACATATCCAGAAAGCTCAATGATGTAGAAAGAAAGTACCCAGTGATAGAAAGAGAGTTGCTGGCTGTTATCTGGGCGGTAGTCAAGCTGGAGCGGTATTTGTTGGGCGCCCCTTTCATCATACAATCAGACCAGAAATCCCTTTCCTCATTGAAGAAGGCGAATCACAAGAACCCAAAGCTAGCCCGTTTCGCCATCCTGCTTCAACCTTTTCAGTATGAAATCGAGGCAATACCAGGTGCTGCAAATGTGGTCGCAGATGCTTTATCGAGATGCTCACAGCTCGAACTTGAAGATTCATATTGATTTAGTTAATTGACTTTATATTATACATGTGTGAAGCCATGGTGTTTATCCACTACTAGTCATTATGACAAAGGACGATGAATACATGAACACTAAGAGGATTTTCAAACCATCCATATTAACATTTGTGATTTATACGACTTGGAGATAATCATTATTCACTTTAGCAAGCGGTACATTGAATAGTGTTATTCTACTTACAGACACGAACAATTTGCAACTACAATATCATTTTATTATTCTGGAATGCACATTCACATTAATTAAGATTGCTATATTATGCTACAAATCTAATCCTGACATGGATAGTTTGGAGTATTCTTATATTATTGCAAGTTTGATTTGGACATTACTTGTCTTGCCAACGTACAAAAGGTACTTAGAGAATAATAATTAAGTAATGTAATAATTGTGTTAATTAGTTATACTTGCATTCTTGTACTATTTTTTTTCCCTCTCTTCTTTCTCTTTTTGTGAGATATTCATGTACTTTAGTTACATTAATTTCATATCGCATTGCTTCATATCTTATTTGATTTGTCATGTGTGAATTGCGTTTAAGCTTAATTTTAGGATTTTTGACAGCATTGTTACTTCGAGATATATCCTTCTATTTTTATTATATTTTATTATTCATGCATTTTGAATTCTTGATTTGGATTTATTTTTTTCTTTCTTTTATTTTATATATCTAATACCATTTTCATATATGCATGCTATTTCGTTGATAGGTTTATTGGAAACTCACAGTGATCATACATTTAGGTTTTTTTTTTGTTACATCATTGGAATATTGACTGTATATGACTTGTTACTTATGGACATATGACTGTTTATGACTGATGACAAATTCATCTAGCATGTTATTTATTGATAAGTTACATTATGCAGACTGACTGCGACTAGATTATTTTCGATGTGGCCCAATATTTGTGATATAATCAATTTTGGCCGCTATTTCCGTATAGGAAATATTTGAATTGGAAAAAAACAACAAATAAATTTGTTTTTTTTTACACCGCGAAGGGGGTGATATGTTAAGGATAGATTTGGGGTGCAGTCAAAATAGTAAGGCATGCTACTACACGCTAGCACATTTCCATTTTTATGTGAAGAATTGTGTTTGCCTGTAGGCAAACTACGGTTTGCACGAGGCGTTCACCCGTGATGAGCGACGGTCAACTAGTGATGTTTCTGTCACATGTCGTGGCGTTCAGTGTGTTAATTAATGGGGCTTCCGTCTTTGTGTTTGCGTCCAAGAGAGGTGTAATTTTTCGAGCTCCGGGATAATGGAGCGTGATTTATAAATATATATTGTGGCATTGTTGATTCTCGGAGGCAGCCACGTTATGTGCAAGATGGTTCATAAACGTATCTAGAAGTTCATATCATAGTTTACTACAAGTGTAACTTTGCGATAGGAGGCAACTAATATTTGGTTTGCCCTGATTTCTTCTGCCGCATTACTTTGGTTTTCGTGGATTACCGAACCTTTAGTACAACGGCCAGAATTGAGTGGAGATGAGAGGATCGTATTATTATTATATTATTGCCACATAAAGATGCCTAACGTTTGAACCTTATTGACGGACCAGAGATAATCTACTACGCTTATCCATTGCCATGTACTTTTGATGTTTGATGGACCATTGTGAAGTGACTTTGTTTATTAAATGTCAACTGTTTTCCCGTGGACCTGTTCACCTACCGGCTTTGTTATGTGTACTGACCATAATGTCCTGAATGAACACCTGCTATCATTCGCGTATACATGCATGATCCTCTAATTTATCCCAACGTAACAGAGCTGTCATGCCCTTTTCAGGACAGCTCAGCCACCTTTGGTCCAAACCTGGCATCCAGCTCTCACCTGTGGCTCCTCGTAGCTGTCAGCATGCGACAGCGGCCACCCCCGGCCAACGGCTTTGACAGGCCGGCTAAACTAGGTGAGGGTAGCCGAATGGTTATAAACCTTCGGTGAGTTAGGGTCTGCCTACCCATGCATGCGAAGACTGGATTCGATAGACTGCGCGGAAGAAACCACCTGTTGGTTCAACGGGCATGACGGCGATTACCAGCAACGCGCTGTAGAGCGTAAGGAGCACGGCGAGGCACGTAGAAAGCCCTGGTCATCCACTGCACCTGACTTCATCTCCAGTCGTCTTGACTTGTCTTGCCACTGGATTGAGATGGACCCAGGCGAGAGAGTGAGGTCGACGAATTGCGCAACTCTTCCTCACTTTAATCCAAATCACCGCGCAAGTCACTCTTTCATCCATTCATCCATTCATCCATCCACTCACAACAAGTCCTGTGGCGATGGGCGAGCGGCGAAGCGGCAGGCGTGGGTACGCTGGCAGTCGTAGTCGCAGACCTACACACAGGCGGCTCAGGCCATATGGTCGTCTTCCACTGATCGGAGCAGCAGTGGGATTCGGCAGCCCCCTGAGTGTCTGAGCAGCCCTCTTTAGGAAAGCACTGCTCACCTCCATGGCATGAGGAAGGGGCTAGAAAAGGTGCCCTAAACATTGCCTGCTTCACCATTACCTAACCAGCTTACCGCGGTTGGTGGGTACCCTACTTCGGCGGTCGACATATAAGAAAAAGAAAGGACAGATTTTTCCCCCTCATTCTAGGCGCATGGAATGTGCGCACTTTACTTGACAAAGACTTTAACGCAAACAGACCTGAGAGACGAACTGCCCTGATTGGGAGAGAACTGGCCAGGTACAACATTGACATAGCAGCACTGAGTGAAACTCGACTTGCAGGCGAGGGCCAACTTTGCGAAAAGGGTGCAGGTTATACATTCTTTTGGACCGGAAGAGGAACTGAAGAAAGACGAGAAGCAGGGGTTGGATTTGCAATCAAAACAGCAATTGTCAGCAAGTTAGCGGGGGCCCCAAAGGGAATAAATGACCGACTCATGACGGTCAAGATCCCTCTGTTCTATGGAAGAAAACATGCCACCATCATTAGCGCGTATGCACCAACTATGACAAACCAGAATGATGTCAAGGATAAGTTTTACGAAGAACTACATGCAGTCATTGCATCAGTTCCTAAAGCAGATAAGCTCATCATTCTTGGTGACTTTAATGCAAGAGTAGGCTCAGATAACATCTCCTGGAATGGCACTATTGGTAGGTACGGCGTGGGTCGCTGTAACAGTAATGGACTTCGTCTCCTCCAGACTTGCGAAGAACATGACCTCCTTGTCACCAACACCATTTTTCGACTTCCTACCCGCAACAGGACCTCCTGGATGCACCCTCGCTCAAAGCATTGGCTACTAATTGACTATGTAATTGTTAGGAAGAAGGACAGGCAAGATGTCCGGGTGACCAAGTCCATGTGTGGTGCCGAATGCTGGACTGATCATCGCCTCATTGTATCTAAACTTAAAATTCGTATCCAACCAGCCAGGCGCCCTCAGGGGAAGAAAACTCAAAAGAGGCTGGATGTCACCAAACTAAAGAAGACAAAAATCAAACAGTCATTTACTGACACCTTAGAAGACCGTCTCAAATCTATCTCGCTAGACGGCCAAAGTGTGGAAACAAATTGGGCAGCCCTAAGTGAGCAGATCTACAACACTGCTACAGAGGTCCTGGGTCCTTCCATCAAGAAACAAAATGACTGGTTTGATGAGAACTCAGATGATATAAAGCAGATGTTGGCTGAGAAACACCATCTCCATAAAGCATATTTAAATGATCCAAAATCTACATCCAAGAAAGACGCTTTCAACAACATGCGTAGAATCGTCCAACATAAACTACGCCAGATGCGGGATTCATGGCTGAGTAATAAAGCAGATGAGCTCCAAGGCTTTGCTGACAGCCATGACTTGAAAAACTTTTACCTTGCACTCAAAGCGGTCTATGGTCCAACATCATCAGGATCATTTCCCCTCCTTAATGCAGATGGAAAAACACTAATTACAGACAAGGAAAAAATGCTCCAACGCTGGGCTGAACATTTTAATAATATCTTGAACCAGCCATCATCTATTAACGACGAAGCCATCATCCGCCTGCCCCAAATTCCTATAAATGAAGCATTAGATGATGTACCAACTCTGGAGGAAACTAAAAACGCGATTCGTCAATTGTCTAGTGGAAAGGCCCCTGGCTCCGATTCAATTCCTGTTGAGGTTTATAAAGATGGCGGTGCAGTTCTGATAGAGAAACTTCATATGATCTTCCAGCAAATGTGGCAGAGTGAAACCATCCCACACGATCTCAAAGATGCCTCAATTATACATCTATATAAACGTAAAGGTAATCGCCAAGACTGCAACAATCATCGAGGCATCTCTCTTTTATCAATCGCTGGGAAGATATTCGCCAGAATCCTTTTGAATCGCCTTACGGCTCATCTTGACAAAGGTCTTTTACCTGAAAGTCAGTGTGGATTCCGGAAAGAACGTGGAACCACAGATATGGTGTTCGCTGCAAGACAGCTACAAGAAAAATGCCAAGAACAGCACTGTGACCTGTACACAGCTTTCATCGACTTGACAAAGGCGTTCGACACGGTCAGTAGAGAGGGTCTATGGAAGATCATGGCAAAATACGGCTGCCCAAAGAAATTTATCACAATAGTGCAGCAACTGCATGATGGAATGCAGGCTAGAGTTCAGGAAGACGGTGAGCTATCTGATATGAGTAAATATCATATCATGTTTCGTATTCGATCACTTCCTGATATATATATTGTTTACACACGGTATCCCGTGGTTGCAGGAAGTGACGTCTTGACTCCTGCTTTGAATTGACAGCAGACGTGAGTTTCGATTTGGGACAAGCTAGCGTCTCTAACCGGCAGTCTGCTTGTGTCGTTTGACCAGTATGCAAGGAATGTGTCCAGTAGGACCTGCTTTTAAAATGTGTTAAGTGCCTTTGGGCATCTTTATATTTCACCTGCAAGATCGATTACCATCACTGCCTTATGCTTTCATCTAACAGTATAATATCATATTAGTCTTAGCAGTGTGTATGGAATTCTTGGGCACGTAAGTTGACTGTACCATTAAAATGGAGAGTATCTGAATCAAGGACAGTAGAGACATGTGCTAGTAAAAGCTACGATGTCATATCATACTCAAATGGAGTAATGTGCTAATAAATATTTGTGAATCGTGCCAAGAAGTTAAGCCTTGTTGATGAGTACCTGAGGTGCGGGCCAGGGAGATTGTGTGTGACTGGCCAAACTTAAATACATATAATATAATTCCTCAAACGGAATATGCAAGGAGAACCCTGGAGGGTACTCAGCAGGCCACAGTAATACGGAGTGTCAAGCCTGAAGTCTAATGCACTCTTACCACAGGACGTCGGGAGGACGGTTCCTGAAATAATAAACATTCTTAAAATTTACCCGCACCAGTTTCTGGGGGCCAAAGCCATTGGATGCCTTACAAGCCCAAGAGCGCCTAACGAATCTAGGACTATTTTTTCAAAATGGCGGCACGCATCGTCTGCCAAAAGTTTTTATGAATGGAAGGGATTTCCATCATCATGAATGTGCCTCAAGTTGTCACTAAGTTATAAAAGTGACCTATTATTATACAGAAGTCATAGGAACTGACTATCTTCATTCAAGAAGCAAGTATTTTATCAAAAAAAATCGATGTCCTTCGATGTCAGCATGAAGGACTTGGTTTGTGATCATTCAATACCGCGAAAGCTAGGTCGAATGAGCAAATCAAGCGTTCTATAGGGCAGTATCTGTGTGATTCAGATAGAGGACCCAGCATACTCTGCTGGTTGTATAAAAGTTTGCCTCTATTGAATTTAGCAGATCCATTTTTGTTAGCTGTGTAGTCATGTTTATCTATTGTTTGTTTTCATAAGTACTGTCATTGTTATATTTTATTTAGTTCGTTGCATTATTGTTTGTAATATTGTCTAGCCTCATCTTACTATCATTCATTTCATAGATGTCATAATTGTTGTGATATGCGTCTTGTCTTGTCTATTTGTAATAGAGCATTAGTTTAAATTAATTCATGTATATTTTATAGTTATTCCTTTGTTTTCCCATTTGTATTTCCTTTAGTTGCTCTAACCCTGTCTTGCTGTTCTTACCGGTTGTGGTTCTATTTTTTTCATTACTCCATATTGTATAGCTGAATACATCTACTATTGCAATTATAAATTGATCTGAGATTGGTGGAGTGAATATTGAATATAGCTGACATATTCATATACATAAAAGTTAAAATATTGTGTATTATTGATAAACACAAGAATAAGCAACCATGACTTCATTAAAGGATTTATTGAAGATTGGGAAGGAACTTAATTTGGAAGGTCCAGCTTTGCAAGCTTATATTGATAAAGAAGTAAACAGACAAGAAGAACTTTGCAAAGAGGAATTGGCTGAAAAAAGGAGACAAGAAGAACTCCATAAAGAAGAAAAAAGGAGACAAGAGGAACTGCACAAACAAGAAAAAGAAATTGAATTGGCTGAAAAAAGGAGACAAGAAGAACTCCATAAAGAAGAGTTAAGGAGACAAGAAGAGCTCCATAAAGAAGAATTGGAGGAAAAAAGGAGATCAGAAGAGTTGGCTCTTGAAAGAGAAAAATTAGCCTATGCCAGATCTCAAGAAGAGAGTAAATCTCAACAAGCTATAAGATTAGCTGAGATTGAACTGGAAAAATTAAAATTACAACAACCACTGTTGCATCCTGGGGTAGGTGAAGATAAAAATAAAGATCATACTACTGCCATAAGGATTAATTTGCCAAAATTTAACGCATCCATAGATGACATTTCATGCTTCCTAAATAGGTTCGAAACTTATTGTGAAGAATATAAGATTGACAAATCTACATGGACATGTAGACTTATGAATTTATTGGTTGGTGAACAATGAACTGTAGTCTCCACTTTGGATGACCAGACTAGAAAGGATTATGAAGCTGTTAAGGTCATTTTATTGCAGAGATATCAATTAGATGATGAGGGCTATCGTCAGAAATTTCGATCTTTGTACCCTGATTCTGGAAAAGATTTCACTGAATTTATTTCAGCTGTTAAATTAAATTTTTCTAGATGGATTGAGCTATCCAAAACTGAAAAAACTTTTGAGGGTTTGTCAGATTTGATTCTAAGAGACAAGGTTTTGTCATCGATTAGTTCTGATTTTCTTGCGTTCCTACAGGAAAGAAAACCAGAGAACCTAACTAAATTACAAACCTTAGGACGTCAATATCAAGTTGCACATCCTAATAGATTATTGAACAAAAACAATGTAAGGGACTCATTACCAGCTGCATCGGCCAGATCATTCCAAGACAATGCACCTAGGTATAGATCAAACAGCATGGATAGGAATCAAAGATTTAAACCATCACATAATTACAGTCAAAATAGAGGTAGATACAATTTTAATAAATACCAACCTCAAAGACATTGGAATTCATATCAGGAGGATAACTTTTATCCACAAACCTCATTTAAGTCCAATAACTGGCAAAATAGAGGAGAATATAACTCAAAAGCAAATAGAGGTCAGAAATCATTTTATAGAGGAAATGATCAAAATGCAAATAAAAGATCTTATCACAATAATACTTCCAGGCAATCAAGAAACACTGAAAGTACCAATGCCATTATTCATGATAATAATCAGAACCATAATGATATTGTAGCTCATGCAAATTCATGCAGTGTAGACTTAGCAAATAGTGATAACTGCACTAATTGCAATTCTTTATTTCAGCCTCAAGGAGTGCCAAGATTATTATGCGGACACCCTCTCCCAGTCATGTCATCATTTGAAAGTACTGGTTCATTGATCTTGAACAGAGGTTTTGTCAATAATAAGTTAGCATCTTTACTCAGAGACACGGGTGCAACCACTGTTGGTGTGCGCAAAGCCTTGGTTGATAAGGTGGATTATACAGGAAAACAAGTGAAATGCATAACTTTTGGTGGAACTGTGGAATATTACCCCACAGCAGAGGTATTTTTGGACACACCTTATTTTACAGGACGAACACTGGTATGCCTCTTGGACAATCCAATTGCTGGAATTATTATGGGAAACATACCTAAATTGCATGAATGTACACTGGAAGATATTGAAATATGGGAAAGACAACACTTATTATGTTCAAATGCTGTGACTACCAGAGCTCAGTCTCGCATGGACAATGATCATCACAAACCAGTCATTGATATGTTACCTGAAGATATAACTGAAGATATCACTTCAGAAGATGAAGAAGAAAAGGAAAATAATGATGATGATATAAGTCATTATCAACAGGAAAATAATGATGATATTAAGGTAATGAATGATGTGAATAATGATGATGACAATTTATTTCAGATGGAGCTCATTGATAAGGAAACCTTTATACAAAGACAGAAGGATGATACTTCCTTAAAAAAATATTTTCATATTGCTCATTTGAATGATGTAATGATAGATAACTGTGCAAAACACTGGTATACTATCAAAAATGGGATTTTAGTAAGAAACTATCAATTTGCTAATTCCTTAAAGAAACAGATTATGGTACCAGCTTGTTTTCGACCATTCATTTTACGACATGCACATGACATTGAATGTGCAGGACACTTAGGTGTTGCTAGAACAAAACAAAGAGTTTTGTCATATTTTTTTTGGCCAGGAATTACGAAAGACGTCAAATTATTTTGTCGTACATGTACCATCTGCCAAAGTGTAGCAACCAGAAAACCAAAACATGATGCGCCCATTCAAGCATCTGATATTTCTTTGCGTCCCTTCGCAAAGATGGCCATTGACATTATTGGCCCTTTAAAGGTGACATCAGCCAGAGGTCATCAATATGTGTTGACCTGCATAGATATGTGCACACGCTGGCCAGAAGCTATTCCTTTAAAAACCATCACCACGGTAGATATTGCTGATGCATTATTTTTGATTTTCAGTAGAATAGGTTTTCCTGAAAACATCCTGTCTGATAGAGGAACTCAGTTAGTTTCAGATGCTATGAAACAGGTTATGGATATGTTTGGGATTCAAAGATCCCTTAGTTCAATATACCATCCTCAGTCTAATGCGAAAATAGAAGTCCTCAACAGATCCTTAAAACAAATGCTACATAAGGTTACAATTAAATATCCTCAAAATTGGGACAGAGTCCTGCCAGCTATTTTATTTGCTTATCGAGAGATAAAAAATGAACATACAGGCTTTAGTCCATTTGAATTGGTTTTTGGCGCCAGACCACGCGGCCCAATGTCTATATTAAAACAACTCTTAATTGGTGCTGAGATGAACAAGGAGGTTCAGACCTCATATCAGTATGTAGTCAATTTGAGGAAAAAAATAATAGACGCATGCCAGATAGCAGTAGGTTCATCTGAAAAGGCAAAGCTTAGGGCGAGGTTATTCATTAACCAAAACCGCAAATTACGCCAACTTTGGCCTGGTGATGAAGCTTACGTATTATTACCAAGGAAAGATAACAAATTATTAGTCTCATGGAGAGGACCTTACAGGATTGTGGAGAAACTGTCTGATGTTGATTATATTGTCTCAGTAGAGGGAAAAGAAAAAACTTTTCATATCAATATGTTACAGCAGTTTCATACACGTCCACCATATCTAAGACCAGTCTTTGAGGCTCTTGATCAATCTGTCTGTCGTCATTCTTCTTTGGCTGTCATACAGGAAGAAAATTCGGATTTGACTGATGGTAATGACTCATTATTAGTATTACCTAGTCTTCACTACTTGTCTACTGAAAGTTGGAAAGATGTTGATATATCACCAACTCTATCTTCTTTCCAGAAAGAACAGGTTACTTCTATCTTACGTTCTTTTACTGATGTCCTTACTGATGTCCCAGGACACACTGATATCATCGAACATGATATCATTTTGACAGACTTTCAACCCATTAAGTTGAAACCTTACCCTATTCCTATACATTTACAATGTCAGGTTAAAGAGGAACTAGAACAGATGGTGAAATTAAATGTCATTTCTCCATCTCATTCCCCTTATAGTTTTCCGATGGTTCTGATCAGGAAAAAAGACAAATCTATACGTATATGCATAGATTTTAGACGTCTAAATTCGGTCACCATCCACGACGCGGAACCACTACCCGTGTTGGAATCTTTATTAGATAGACTAGCTACAGCTACATTTTTTTCTAAATTTGATCTATCTAAAGGCTATTTCCAAGTACCATTAACGGAACGATCCAAGCCTTATACTGCGTTCGCAACCCCATTAGGACTCTGACAGAGACGACCTTATTACTTACATCGACGACATTTGTCTTTTTCATCAATCACGGGATGAACATTTGAAGGGTATTCAATCCTTACTTACCACTCTACGTCGTCATAATTTATCTGCACGTCCATCTAAGACTAAGATTGGATTTCAGGAGATTTCATTTTTAGGTTATAAAGTAGGAGGAGGTTTTTTGAAAACAGAGGATACTACTATCTCTAGGATTCTAAACCTTGATATACCTAAGACCAAAAAACAGGTTAGAAGTATTCTAGGGCTCCTAAACTTTTATCGTAAGTTTATCCCTAATTTTGCAGAGTATACGTCTGTGTTGTCATCACTGGTGAAGAAGGAGTCACCAAATAGGTGTATTTATAGTCGGGATGTTCATGTGGCTTTAAATAGATTAAAATGTCTGTTTTCCAAGTTGCCTATATTGAGATTGCCTGATCCTTCTAAACATTTTACTCTTACAGTAGACGCTTCCAAAACGTCCATTGGAGGTTCGATTTTGCAAGAATGGAAGGGCTGTTTACATCCAACACTTTATGTTAGCAGGAAGCTAACGCCGACGGAGCAACGTTACTCGGTCATTGAGAGAGAGCTACTAGCTCTTGTGTTCTGCTTCTCTAAACTTCAACGTTACCTGCTTGGTGCAAGTTTCACACTCGAGACAGACCAGAGGGCACTGTCTTACCTGAAAACAGCGAGATTCAAGAATGCTAAAGCAGCGCGTGCCTCACTGGCCCTTCAACCCTATAATTACCAGATTAAACCCATCGCAGGAAAGTTGAACGTGATGGCCGATGTGCTATCCAGATGTGTGAAGCATCCGCTATCGCCAGTTGTCTCCGCAAATGCTGCTTCAATCCAACTTTGATGCTCAATAATAACACTACTTCCTTTGGGACAAGTCAGGAATTATTTCGCAAAGGTAGCATCATGAACTAAGGCACATGCCTTCTTTTAACTCATATATTGCATACTTCAGATATTACAACCACATTGCTTCGTCATGCAGTTAAACCGGTTGAAAAACTATAGACACTATGCCAAGCAACATGATGATGATGAATTACTGTTCATCCAAAATCAAGATATATATTCAAGCGTTCGTCATATGATGTCTAATGCAATTGCTCAAGAACAATGCTTCGTTACTTCATACACGTTGTACAGTGACTTTTGGCAGTATAACAATCCAAGTCGGTGCAATTCAGATACTTTGCTGCATTTTCCAAAACTTTTTGCACTAATTAACTGTCTCAAACGTTGTGCAAAAAGGGAAGTAACTAAAATTACTGACTACAAAGTTCAAAAAGGGACATAACCAAGAAATTACATTTCATCATATACGTATGATATTCTCAAGTACAGAATGAACAATAGTATCTGTGCTGTATATGCTATTCCATGGAAGACAAACATCAACAACCGACATAGATGGAAAATGGATTTTCTTCAATGAACATTTTCTTTCCGCCATATATACTTAACTAAGGATCAATAACAATGTTGTGCGAACTATTGACTCACTGAAACTTTAATTCGTTTAAATACCTCTACAGGAAGAACTGTGTATGGTCTAACATGACCAGTTTTAATAACACTCGGAATATTACATTGGTTCATTAGTGTATCATCATATGAATTGAATTACAGTGGTGCTTCCACTTAGATAACCGATATCTTTCATATGTGTAGATATTAAGTAATATATCTTCATATGACATCTCATTAACATTGTCATTCACCACATGACATTGCATACATACAAATGTTAATAATTATTTTGACATATTGTCACAGTCACCACTTATATTTTAACTTGTCTGCCTCATTTGTTCTATTCTATCTTTGATTGCTTATTATGCATTTCATTTGATAGATAGGTAGACTTACATACCGACACGACTTAGGGCGTTTGTTGACATGGTATGCTGTGTGAGTGCCATGACTGACATATTGACTTTTCTTCACTGCCTTCTATTTAATATAGTTACCTCACATTTGTGTCAAAAGAGCGTCTGCTAACGATAATGGGTTTAGTTATGTTATTACTAAATACCACACCTTGTGTGTTAAATTGTCGATTATGGAGCACGCCTCTAGGTGCTATCATAATGATAACAGTTGAGTATTTGGATATTGTCATATGGTTTCTCCAGTGACCTTGTAAGATTGTACTATGAAAATAATGAAAAGTTCCTTTTCATTATTTTAATCCGGGGGGGGGGGGGGGGGGGGGCGGGGGGGGGGCAGTAAATGATATGAGTAAATATCATATCATGTTTCGTATTCGATCACTTCCTGCTATATATTGTTTACACACGGTATCCCGTGGTTGCAGGAAGTGACGTCTTGACTCCTGCTTTGAATTGACAGCAGACGTGAGTTTCGATTTGGGACAAGCTAGCGTCTCTAACCGGCAGTCTGCTTGTGTCGTTTGACCAGTATGCAAGGAATGTGTCCAGTAGGACCTGCTTTTAAAATGTGTTAAGTGCCTTTGGGCATCTTTATATTTCACCTGCAAGATCGATTACCATCACTGCCTTATGCTTTCATCTAACAGTATAATGTCAGATTAGTCTTAGCAGTGTGTATGGAATTCTTGGGCACGTAAGTTGACTGTACCATTAAAATGGAGAGTATCTGAATCAAGGACAGTAGAGACATGTGCTAGTAAAAGCTACGATGACATATCATACTCAAATGGAGTAATGTGCTAATAAATATTTGTGAATCGTGCCAAGAAGTTAGGCCTTGTTGATGAGTACCTGAGGTGCGGGCCAGGGAGATTGTGTGTGACTGGCCAAACTTAAATACATATAATATAATTCCTCAAACGGAATATGCAAGGAGAACCCTGGAGGGTACTCAGCAGGCCACAGTAATACGGAGTGTCAAGCCTGAAGTCTAATGCACTCTTACCACAGGACGTCGGGAGGACGGTTCCTGAAATAATAATTATTCTTAAAATTTACCCGCACCACTATCAGAGCCTTTCCCTGTCTCAAATGGAGTTAAACAAGGGTGCGTACTTGCACCGACTCTGTTCAGTATCATGTTTTCTGCTATGCTGACTGATGCTTTTAGAGACGGGGACACAGGAATCGACATTAGTTATCGTATTGATGGAAAATTGTTTAACCTTAGGAGGCTTCAAGCAAAAACCAAGGTCAAATCACACACCATCAGAGATCTTCTGTTTGCTGATGATTGTGCCCTCAATGCTGGCTCAGAGGCTGATCTGCATCATAGTGTGGATAGATTCTCCGAAGCCTGCGCCAACTTTGGGCTTACCATCAACACGAAGAAAACAGAAATCATGTACCAACCAGCTCCTGGCACAGTTTATACTGAGCGAGTCATCAAGGTTAATGGTGAGAAACTGAATGTTGTGAACAGATTCACATACCTTGGTAGCACACTATCCCAGAACATTGTCATTGATGATGAGGTGAACACCAGGATCTCCAAAGCCAGCAGCACATTTGGCAGACTATACACCAACGTTTGGCATCGAAGTGGCATTAGTCTACAGACAAAGCTGAAGGTGTACAGAGCTGCGGTGCTTCCAGTGCTGCTATATGCATGTGAAACATGGACTGTATACAGGCGCCACGTAAAGAAGCTAAACCACTTCCATACAGTCTGTCTCAGGAAGATAATGAACATCAAATGGCAAGACAAGATCCCGGATACCGCCGTTCTTGACAGAGCTGGTATCCCTAGTATTGATACTATTCTGATGCAGTCACAAATTCGCTGGGCAGGTCATGTAGTCCGCATGCCAGACCATCGACTGCCAAAGATACTCTTTTATGGTGAGATGCAGAAGGGTAAACGCTCCCATGGTGGCCAAAAGAAGCGCTTCAAAGACACGTTAAAGACGTCATTGAAAACCTTTGACATAAACCCAGACACATGGGAAGCTGCTGCGCAAGACCGAACTGCTTGGCGCACATCTCTTCGTAAAGGTGCAGCGGCATGCGAATCATCCAGAAGAGCAGCAGCGGAACAGCGGAGACAAGCTAGAAAGGACCGTGAAATAAAACCTTCACATGAAGCAAACATTCCCTGCCCACACTGTCCAAGATCTTTCCAGGCCCGCATCGGGCTCTTCAGTCACCTTCGTACCCATAGACTAACAATCATATTCTTAAATAATTGGATGAACAGAGTGGGCTTCATCACCCGTGATGGACGAACACCAACCATTATCACCACGATGGTGCGTTCCCATTGTTAGTTATTATCAGTGCAAGGGTGCGTTCCCATAGTTAGTTATTATCCCCGCAAGGGTGCGTTCCTATAGTTAGTTATTATCACCGCAAGGGTGCGTTCCCATAGTTAGTTATTATCACCACAAGGGTGCGTTTCCATAGTTAGTTATCACCACAAGGGTGCGTTCCCATAGTTAGTTATTATCACCACAAGGGTGCGTTCCCATAGTTAGTTATTATCACCACAAGGGTGCGTTCCCATAGTTAGTTATTATCACAAGGGTGCGTTCCCATAGTTAGTTATTATCACCTCAAGGGTGCGTTCCCATAGTTAGGTATTATCACCTCAAGAGTGCGTTCCCATAGTTAGTTATGATTGAAAGTCTCAGGCTCGTATGACTGACAGTGGTGAAATCCGAAAGGAAGCCACTGGCATGAAAACGGATGCCCTGACCGCAAAACACGAAACCAAAATTGGTTTTTGGAACGTCAGAACTATGAATGAGGAAGGAAAGCTGAGACAAATTACAGCAGAGATGAGGAATTACAAATTACATATTCTGGGAATAAGCGAGAGCAGATGGACAGGGATAGGGAGAATAAAAACAGCTGCAGGGGAAACAGTACTTTATTCTGGTAGAGAGGATGGTCAGCACAACGAAGTTGTAGCCATTATCCTGAAGAAAGGAATGGGAATGTCTTTACTGGAATGGAAACCCATTAACAACAGATTGATAAGAGCAAGACTGAGAGGGAGATTCACCAACACCTCAATTATACAATGCCATGCACCAACAAAAGACAGCGATGAAGAGATCAAGGACGAGTTCTATCAACAGGTACAAAAGGAAATGGAAACTGTACCCAGGTACGATCTTATTATAGTAATGGGAGACCTAAATGCGAAAGTTGGAACACACAATAATTATAACGAAAGAGTAATGGGGAAATGCGGCAGTGGAACAGTAAATGAGAATGGGGACAAATTAATAAACCTCTGCAGTATTAACAACCTGGTCATTGGACGAACACTTTTCAACATAAAGAAGTGCACAAGTTAACATGGGAATCACCAAACAGACGAGACAGAAACCAGATAGATCACATAATGATCAATGGTAGATGGAGACATGCACTACAAGACGTGAAAGTAAGAAGAGGCGCAGATGTGGGAAGTGATCATCATCTAGTAGTAGCAATACTGAAGGTGAAACTCAGAGCTGCTGGACCAGTTGCAGTCAAACAGAAAAGATATAACATCACGAAACTCAAGGACCCCCTCACCAGAAAAGCGTTCGTGGTCGACGTAAAGAGACGATGTCAGATTACCAAAAGCCAGGAAAGAACAGAGACCGATGTTGTCGACCAGAAATTCAACATCATCTCAACAATATACAAGGAAAGCAGCAAGTCATGCTTGGGATTCCAGGAAAGAAAGAACCAAGACTGGATAACACCAGAAACGCTAAACACCATAGCGAATAGAAAGGAAACGAAAAGAAAGAAAACAGAAGCTAAGTCTCCCAGGTTAAAGGCAATATATAGCGAACAGTACAGTCAGCTGGACAAAGAAGTAAAACGTCAAACCCGTTGTTACGCACAAATAATTACTTTTTTCAAAGCCTTTGTATGATCATTTTTCGTATGTATGATCATTTTTTGACTGAAGTGTGTATTATGTTTGTTACAGTCAAAGGGACATAATCCGAGTTATCGAGACTACAATTTTTTAGGAGTTTGCCTTCTCTTGTATAGAGACACGTTCGGTCTATAATTTCTTGAACGAAGCGTGACCATATCTCCTTATTTGGTAGTATCAGTCAACTGTTGTAGATGCCTGAAACCTTTCTTAACGCTTCTGTTCATGACCATAAAAGGCACGACTGTGTAAGACTTTTATCTCGAATGTTCTTAGAATCGTCTTATGTGAACGGCGACTCAGAGATTGTCGCTCTGCGCATGTCTCGACTTGGTTTTCGTTTGTTGTTCCGCCCAGCTCGGGCAGTTAAGAAATGGTCTAAGTAGCGAGCAGACGCGACCTGCGTCTTGTGATTTTCTGAGGGAAATACATTGTCTTTGTGAGTTAGTTAGCTAACTAGACTATTTCCCAGTATTATTCAAGCCTGCCTGGAGGCATATGTTCATGGTTGATTTTCCGAAATAAGGTAATTCCTCTTGTATCGAACTTTATGCTATCATCTAGAGGTTCGTCATTTTGTCGCCTTTTTGCTCGCCTGTGTGATTCAAAATGGAGAGGTACTTTGACTAGGATTAAGTCACCGGTATCTTTATACCTGAACTAGTTATATATATATGGGTCGCTCTAGACCAACAAGACTATTGTCTGTGTTCCAGGATTCGTTATATCAGAGATCACGTCCAAGTCAGATGGTTAGACTTAGGAAGGTTATAAAGGTCGAGCTGACCTGTAATCCATGTATGCTATTCACGTGCAGACAGTAAACGGACTTATTGTATACATCTGATCTGCTAGCATCAGGAAGGGAATAATTATTATTGTCTATGATCATTGAAGATCTGCAGCTGACACTGTTGCAGAAGTTATATATATATTATTTATAAAGCTTCACGAACCAGAACTTTATGATATCTGTTTACCATACAACTATGGAGTATTGAATCCTACATGACTATCAGTTATATGATTTTGAATGCTGCATTCGTTATACTGTGCTGATGATGACATAAATATCATGACTGTTTTGTGGCGTGCAATAAATGGTATAAAACTAAAGCGAAGTTACCATTTCTATGACTCTACACGTCATGTTGCCTGTGGTGTACCCTGTGAACTGTTCTACTGCAACACACACACAGCAACATTCTAAATCAGAGAAGACACCTACATCTTGCACTTTAATACCAGGTGTCGATAGGGGTGGCAAGTGGTCGTCAATCTTATAACGGAGCTAACGTACCTGGCATTTTTCCTGGCGCACCATTATCATTTCAGCTCAAATCCACCCTTATCATTTTTGGTGGCCATATGTTGGTTTACTCTGATACCAGCTATCAAGGGGGTCAACAAACCCAGACATCATCAGCAGACTACAAGACAACGTTGCAGTTTCTATTCATCACCTTTGATGAAATTTTTTTTGAAAGACGCGGCATTACTGACAGTTGTTGATATTTTGAAACTACCCGGCGCTGCTCGGCAGTATTGAAGTTTGTCTACAACTAGAAGGACAAGTACCGAGCGAATGGATTTCCTGATCTGTTAAGAAGAAGGACAAGTGCCGTAACAACTGTTCCGGTCTCAGAGGTACTGTTGCAGATTCAGAAGGTCAAGTGCTCAAGTCAATTTGTAGAATTCAGAAGGTCAAGTTCAGAAGCTGTTTCCTGTCAGAAGCTCATTTCCCTCGTCATGGCTGTCTATGGGAGCAGATGTTAATCAACGTTGGATCTTTATCCTCAGAATGCTGACGACATCCTGTTCTGCACCGTGCTGACGTTTGGGATATATAGAAGTTAAGTGGCCTGTTTTGTTTGTGAACTGTGCCCTTATGTTCTAACTGAGCCTTCTGTCTATCACATTTTTCACACTGTTTACATGTTTATATGTTATATGTTATTTGTATTTATATGTTTATATTTCAGCGGGTTTTCTCGGTTGGGCGGTGTCTTTCAGTAGAAGATACCACGTCACAGAGGTTCTACTGTTAGCGTTTTCGTTAGGGACTGTGCGAATTTCCTACTGTGAAATTTGCTAGCGACAATCGTTGCTATATCTGTTTAGTTGTGACGAGTTGTGCTTTATTTTTGTTTCTTGTATATTTTTTTTTTCCTTTTCTTTTCTCTCTTTCTTTCTGTTTTTTAGTTTCGATTTCGATTGTTTGTATTTGTAGGTCTCCCCTTTTCTATTATTCAGTTCTTTACGTATATTTTTGTGTATACACTGTAGCGTCATTTGTTTGTCATATTTTCGCATTTTGTCATCACATTTCTTTTTAGTTTCGCTGTTTATTTATTTGACTTATGCGAATGTTTTCATATTGTTTGATCTTTGTTATTGTTTACATTGACTCTGATCTTTGTTGTTGTTTACATTGACTTTGATCTTTGTTGTTGTTTACATTTGACTTTGATCTTTGTTATTGTTTACATTGTTGGTGACCTTTGTTATTGTTTACATTGTCTTGTTATTGTTTGCATAGTTCTTGCATAGTTAGCTTTCACTATTGTTACATATATGCTCATGCACTATTGGTCTATAGTGCACTTATCATAACTAACTGGTGGTTTTTTGCTTATGCACTATTGTAGTGCAGTTATGATAAATAACTGATGGTTATGCACTGATTTGTGTAGTGCACTGATAATTAAGAGGTGACTTGTGATATTATTATACATTTGATAATACAAGTTGGTGTCAAGTCTTGTTTCCCACAGAGATTGGGGTAAACATAGTGATTATACAAGCACTTTATTAAGTCTTGTTGCTATTAAGATTGAAATAAGATAATTAATTATTTCAGGTTCTGTACTCACATTTTAGACATCATGTCTACATTTGAGTACTTTATTGAGCAGGGTAAAGCCCTTGGGAAGACAGGTGATAAATTAGAAGAATTTGCGACTGTTCAATATGCCAAGGCATTGAAGTCGGAGGAAAAGAAAATGAAAGAACAAACTGAACAAAAGAGAATAGATGCTGAAAATTTAAAACTGCAGATGCAGGTAGATGAAAAGACATTACAAATGGAAATGGAAAAACAAAAAAGAGAAGCAGAATCTCAGGAGAAGAGACTTCAGGCTGAGCTGAAAATAAGAGACTTGAAAAAGAAGCTGAAAATAAGAGACTTGAAAATAGAGGCTGAAAATAAGAACTTGAAATAGAGAAAAACAAGACTCAGTTGAAAAAAAGTTAAAGCTTGAAATAAGGCTGAAAAGAAAAGCTTAGAAAAACAGGCTGAGGCTGAAGAAAGAAAGTTACAGGCTGAGGCTGAAGAAAGAAGGTTACAAAGAGAAGCTGATGAGAGAAAAGCAAAAATGGAGCATGAAGAAAAACTCTTAGCTTTGGAGTTAGAAAAGTTGAAGTTATCTAGTAATGCTAATGATGCTAATAAGGTATCATCTGCTAATAAGTCTAATGCTGTTGATTTCAAGCTTAATTTACCAGCATTCAATGCTTCAATTGATGATATAACATTTTATCTAGATAGATTTGAAAGTGCATGTAAGGTGCATAATATAGATAAAACATTATATGTTTATCATCTGTCCAAGATACTTAGAGGTGATGCTTTGACTTTGTTGGGTATGGTAGATGTGCCTGACAAAAACAACTATGAGGTTGTCAGGGCGGCATTGTTAAAGAAGTACCAACTTAACGAGGACGGATATCGTCTTAAATTTAAAAACATGTTACCAGAAACTGGAGTTGAATTCTCTGAATTCATCTCAGGCATCCGTCTTACTTTTTTACGATGGGTTGAGTTGTCTAAAACAGAGAGTACATTTGAAGCTCTTATGGACTTACTACTTAGAGACAAGGTTATGTCTTCTGTTAATGAAGCTTTTCTTTCTTTTCTTCATGAGCGTAAGCCTAAAAACATAAAAGAAATGGAAGAATACTGTAGCCAGTATGTTACTGCGCATCCTCACATAACCATTAGCAACTCTAAAGTAAAAGAAGGTCTGCCAGTTGCTTCGGCAGCACCTTATGGCCCAAATTTTATGCGTAAATTTCAGGGTAGCCAGCAAAATTTCAATAAAAAGAGTAACCGTAATTATGCCCAGAATCATAGTAATCAATTCCAGGGTGATTCTTCTTCCCAGAACTGGAGACATCCTAATACTACACGTTATTCTACTCCGGTTAACTTTAGAAATTTTCACAAAGGTAATCGGTATAGAGGAAAATATTTTTCTCAGAGACCTCAATACCAGGATAATAGAGGTTCTCAACAGTATAGAGATGGTAATGACAGTTATGGAAACTGGAACTCAAACCAGGATAAAAATTACAGTAGGGACTTTAATGATAATTGCAGAGGCAATAATGGTCGCGGTAGATCGCAACATAAGAGAAAAAATATCAACAGACAAACTCTGTTCAACAAGAATCTCAGGGAGTAGATAAACAGGTTAATGATAATAAAGACCATAATGCTATCGGATGCTCATCTTTTGATTTTGGTAGAGCAAATAAATGTATCCAATGCAGTACTTTATTTGACCCAAAGACCGTTAGTACTTTAAGCTGTGGTCATCCTTTGCCCGCTCTTCCTGCTAATGTTGCTCATGATGGGAGAGGTTCTCTTATATTACATAAGGGGCTTGTAAATAGTAATCCAGTCTCAGTGTTGTTTGACTCTGGATGTACTACTGTCGGGGTTAGGCAATCTCTTGTAGATCCATCCTGTGCTACAGGAAAGGTCATCAAATGTGTCACATTTGGTGGCACGTTGGAAAAGTATCCTACTGCCATAATACATATTGCTACTCCTTTCTTCACGGGAGAGGTCCACGCGTGTCTACTTCCAAACCCTATTGCGGACCTTATTATTGGTCGTATTCACGGAGTTAGGGAATGTACCCCACAGCAGATTGCTGTTTGGGAAGAGCAAAACATTGAAGCTACCAATGCGGTGGTCACAAGAGCACATGCTCTGGTTCCACCTCAAACTTCATTAACTAATAATGATGAAGTAAATGACCAAGATGTCTGGAGAATGACTATTACACCCAAACCTCATTTTTATCAGAATTGCAGTAATCGTGATCCTTTTTTAAAATTCTAGATGATCTTTCTTTATCATTCTAGCAAAAAAATGTGTCGCTAATCAGTTACTAATAGGGAATTTCAAAACGTGTCTCTAAAGAAAGGTTGGGAAAGGCATTCATTGTGTATTCTTGCACCTAAGAGACAAGTGATTGCATTATTGCCACATGCTCTGTGTTACTCACCCCTGGACAATTCTATGGGCTTTGCGTGTACAAAATAAATTCATTCTTGGAGTGGACCTAAACACGTTTGGACTAATAAATATCAAATATGTTCTGCCTATAATTGATCGCTAATCAAAATTTACGTAATACTCGAATCGGGTAAATTACTCTTTTTCACATGGATACTGCTGTTTATGCACACAATACATCGTATTGCTGATTTTACTAAAAATGGCCCAGATGAAAAAAATGTGGTACCCGTTAGTAGAAATTGTACCTAGCAGGTAAATTTTTTAATCATACTCCTGTTCACGGGAGTCCCCCACACTATTGTGATGATCCTACCCAATTCTGCTTACTAACTCTATTATTGTGTCGTATTGAACGCTCTTTGGTGCGCGGATTTCCCCACAAATTTGTCAAGATTAATTACAAATAGGATGACCATTGTACTTTTGTTTTTTAAAAAAAATTCAACTAAGCTGTACTTGTTAACTTTGCATTGACACCTCCTTTTTGTGGACTTTTCATCTACATTGATCATAATCATATGGAGTTTCCCTTAAAGTAATGTTGCCTTTTTTTGAAGTAAATACCCATGCTCTGTTGACTTTTATTAACTTTTACTCCATTTCATTTATCAAATTGCAAGAAGAAGATCCTTCTTTACAAAAATTCTTCATTCTAGCAAAAAAAGGTGATCCTAATCAAAATACTAATAGAAAATCTTGGATTTCTATGAAGAACGGCGTACTTGTACGTATGGTACAAGACTCGACTACGTCCACTCATTCACAAATTCTTGTGCCCAAGAGCATGAGATTGCAAATATTGCAACATGCTCATGACTCGCAATGTGCTGGACATATGGGTTTTTCCCGTACAAAGTCGAGAGTTCTTGCTGCTTTCTTTTGGCCATTTGTGAGCAAGGACATACGAATGTACTGTCGCTCTTGCAAAGTATGTCAGGAGGTCAAATCTAAAGGACCACGACATGCTGCGCCTATCCAGGCTGCTGACATTCCTATTCGCCCTTTTCAAAAAATGGCAATAGATATTATCGGTCCTTTTAGAATTAAGTCGGCTAGAGGACATCAATTTATCCTTACATGTGTCGATATGTGCACACGTTGGCCAGAGGCAATACCTCTCAAGAGCATCTCAACTGCTGACATCGCAGACGCTCTTTGGCTGATATTTTCTCGCTTGGGTTTTCCCGGAGAAATATTGTCAGACCATGGCACTCAACTTATATCAGACACTATGTCACAGGTAATGTCTATGCTACACATTAAAAGGTCTCTCAGCAGTATCTATCACTCAATGTCTAATGGGTTAGTCGAACGTTTAAATAGGACTCTGAAAACTTTACTTGGTAAAATAACTGAGGATCATCCTCAGGATTGGGACAGGGTCTTACCCGCGGCTCTCTTTGCGTATAGAGAGGTCCCCAATGAACATACGGGGTTTTCCCCTTTTGAACTTGCCTTTGGCGCGCAACCGCGCGGCCCTATGTCTTTACTTCACGATCTAATCACTGCCGATAATATTAGCGATGAAACTCAATCTTCTTATGAGTACGTCATTGCTCTTAGGCAAAAGATCATCGAGGCATGCAAACTAGCAACTTCGTCTTCCGAATTTGCTAAAGAAAAGGCAAGGCAGTTTGCAAATAAGAATAAATGTCTACGACAACTTTGTCCAGGTGACAAAGCTCTCGTTCTACTTCCTTCAAGGGAGAACAGACTTCTAATTGCATGGAAAGGTCCATATGCAATAGTCTCCAAAATTTCTGATGTCGACTATGTTGTCGATATTGATGGAAAGCATAAAACTTTCCACATAAATATGCTCACGGAATTTCATGAAAGACCAGACTATTTGCAGCCTATTTTCCAGGCAACGGACAATTCTCAAGTACCTCATGGTCAGTACTCATCGCTGTCAGTTATACAGGATGAGGAAACTACTTTTTCTGATGTCAATCTTCCTCTTTCTATGGTCCCACTTTATTCTACGGAATCTTGGAAAAACGTGACCGTTTCTCCAAATCTTTCCGCTGAGGAACATCGACAAGTTTCTTCGATGTTGCAAACATTTCAGGATGTTCTTACAGACATCCCGGGACACACACATGTCATTGAACATGACATTGTGCTAACTGATCATAATCCTATCAGAGTCAGACCTTATCCAATACCTATCCATTTCCAGTCTCAAGTCGAAAAAGAATTGGATGAAATGATACGTTTGGAAATCATTGAACCATCCACTTCAGCATACTCTTCGTCTATGGTTATTGTTCGAAAGAAGGATAATAACATTCGCATTTGCGTAGATTATCGCAAATTGAACCAAGTTACGAAGTTCGACGCTGAACCTATGCCTTCATTAGAAGAACTACTCAATAAACTTTCTAATTCTAGATTCTTTACCAAACTAGATTTGTCTAAAGGTTATTGGCAAGTTCCTCTAACCGAACGTGCCAAACCTTTTACAGCTTTTTCTACACCTAGGGGTTTATTCCAATGGAATTTCATGCCTTTTGGTCTTATGAACGCCCCTGCTACATTCGTACGCATGATGCGGCGAATTCTCGCATATCGTACAGATGTCATAGCATACCTAGATGATATCTGTCTATTCAGTGATTCCTGAGAAGATCACTATTTGGGTTTATACGAATTACTGTCCACTCTTCGCGAGTATAACTTGACTGCAAAACCCTCTAAAGCCTTTATAGGATTTAGTGAGATTTCTTTCCTAGGTCATCGTGTTGGTCGTGGTCTTTTAAAGACAGAGGACCACAATGTTTCAAAAATACTTAACATTTCGGTCCCTAAGACGAAGAAACAAGTAAGGAGTCTATTAGGTTTGATCCAATTCTACGGACGATTCATTCCGAATTTGTCCTCCATTATGGCACCGCTTTCTACTTTATTGAAGAAAGGGTCGCCTAATCTGATCCGCTGGTCTAAAGAATGTCAATCCTCATTGGACCAGGTTAAAGCCCTATTTTCATCTCCACCTATTCTTAGGTTACCTACTATTGAGAAGACTTTTGTTCTTCGAAGTGACGCCTCGTCAACTGGGATTGGGGCAGCACTAATGCAGGAGTATTCTGATACTCTGCATCCGGTGATGTATATCTCTAGGAAATTAAATGCTGCAGAAAAGAATTACTCGGTTTTAGACCGTGAGTTATTGGCTATGGTATGGTCTATTCTGAAGTTACAAAGATTTCTTCTAGGCGCACATTTCATTGTGGAAACCGACCAGAAAGCGCTTACTGCTATTCAGAGCAAAAACTTGAAGAGCTCGAGGTCCACTCGTTATGCCATAGCTCTTCAACCATTTCATTTCTCGGTTCGAGCTATCCGTGGTTCGGATAATGTGATGGCAGACATTCTGTCCAGATGCCCACACGATTCCGCATGATTCTTCTGTCATATATATATATTTCCTGATATACAGTCCAATGTTATAATGACATGTTGGTAGATTTTTTTTTCTCACTTTTTTGAGGGAAATTTATAACATTGTACCATGTAATTATCTAAGAAGGCTTAGTTAGTGATATACGGGCCAAAAGATCACTCGGCCACATTTAAACAATATATTTGCATAATTGTATTAAGAGATTTACCAGTTGTCTTTAAGATTTGTGTTATTGATATTTTCGCAGCACATCATTGAAGATGCGAGATTGTGTTCATTGTGGAACTTTGAGTATATCAAGTCCTGTCCTAGATTGGGAGCGGATGATGTCCACATCTTCTTCTATTGAATGTTTTATGTCAACGAAGATCAACACATGTATTACTTATTAATTACTGTTGCTTTATATAATGTAATAAAATAGTGCGGTATATTAATATGTTACACCGCTGTTTGCACAACACATTATATGATATCATAATAATATATTTAATTTCATATATTGGTATGAGAATAATTTGATTTTCATTATGATGTTGCCATCATTGTGGCGTGTGTTGGTGGCACCTTCCTGGAATATATAAGCGTATACTTAGATAAATTTTTTCTCTAAGGATCTGAGATATGATCTCAGTGTCGCTCCATGCGTTGAGCTAATTTGTTAGGTATATATCCGCGCATCATACGTGCGTTAGGAGCCTAGATTTTTTTTTCCGGCTCCAGGATTAAAAAAAAAAAAATGTTTCATTTTTTTTTCCCGGGAGGGTGCGGTAATGTTACGCACAAATAATTACTTTTTTCAAAGCCTTTGTATGATCATTTTTCGTATGTATGATCATTTTTTGACTGAAGTGTGTATTATGTTTGTTACAGTCAAAGGGACATAATCCGAGTTATCGAGACTACAATTTTTTAGGAGTTTGCCTTCTCTTGTATAGAGACACGTTCGGTCTATAATTTCTTGAACGAAGCGTGACCATATCTCCTTATTTGGTAGTATCAGTCAACTGTTGTAGATGCCTGAAACCTTTCTTAACGCTTCTGTTCATGACCATAAAAGGCACGACTGTGTAAGACTTTTATCTCGAATGTTCTTAGAATCGTCTTATTGTGAACGGCGACTCAGAGATTGTCGCTCTGCGCATGTCTCGACTTGGTTTTCGTTTGTTGTTCCGCCCAGCTCGGGCAGTTAAGAAATGGTCTAAGTAGCGAGCAGACGCGACCTGCGTCTTGTGATTTTCTGAGGGAAATACATTGTCTTTGTGAGTTAGTTAGCTAACTAGACTATTTCCCAGTATTATTCAAGCCTGCCTGGAGGCATATGTTCATGGTTGATTTTCCGAAATAAGGTAATTCCTCTTGTATCGAACTTTATGCTATCATCTAGAGGTTCGTCATTTTGTCGCCTTTTTGCTCGCCTGTGTGATTCAAAATGGAGAGGTACTTTGACTAGGATTAAGTCACCGGTATCTTTATACCTGAACTAGTTATATATATATGGGTCGCTCTAGACCAACAAGACTATTGTCTGTGTTCCAGGATTCGTTATATCAGAGATCACGTCCAAGTCAGATGGTTAGACTTAGGAAGGTTATAAAGGTCGAGCTGACCTGTAATCCATGTATGCTATTCACGTGCAGACAGTAAACGGACTTATTGTATACATCTGATCTGCTAGCATCAGGAAGGGAATAATTATTATTGTCTATGATCATTGAAGATCTGCAGCTGACACTGTTGCAGAAGTTATATATATTATTTATAAAGCTTCACGAACCAGAACTTTATGATATCTGTTTACCATACAACTATGGAGTATTGAATCCTACATGACTATCAGTTAATATGATTTTGAATGCTGCATTCGTTATACTGTGCTGACGATGACATAAATATCATGACTGTTTTGTGGCGTGCAATAAATGGTATAAAACTAAAGCGAAGTTACCATTTCTATGACTCTACACGTCATGTTGCCTGTGGTGTACCCTGTGAACTGTTCTACTGCAACACACACACAGCAACATTCTAAATCAGAGAAGACACCTACATCTTGCACTTTAATACCAGGTGTCGATAGGGGTGGCAAGTGGTCGTCAATCTTATAACGGAGCTAACATACCTGGCATTTTTCCTGGCGCACCATTATCATTTCAGCTCAAATCCACCCTTATCACCCGTGCTAACAAAAGGACATTTCTGGATGACCTTGCAAGACAGGCAGAAGAGGCAGCACTGAGAAATGAACAAAATACAGTTTATAAAATAACTAAAACTATCAGTGGAAAACGAGGTGCAAACAACATAACGTTAGTAAGAGACAAGCAAGGAAATCTCATCACCACAGCACAGGGGCAGGAAACAAGATGGGCAGAGCACTTCAGAGAAACCCTGAATAAAGAACCACTATAGACTCAGCTGAATGTTCCTGAGGCTGAAAGTGACTTAGACGTAAATACAGACATTCCACGAAAAAAAGAAATCATCACAGCTATCAAAGGGTTAAAAAAAATGGAAAAGCGCCTGGTCACGACAATCTAAATGCTGAGTTATTAGAGGCAGACCCTGAACTAGCAGCAGAACTATTAGAACCACTATTTGCACAAGTCTGGGAAACTGAGACAACACCAACAGAGTGGAGTAAAGGAATAATTGTCAAATTGCCCAAGAAGGGCGACCTTGCAGACTGCAACAACTGGAGATGAATTACTCTCCTCTCAGTTCCCAGCAAAATACTAGGCAGGATAATCATCCAGAGAATTTCAAAAGCAGTTGACCATAAACTGAGGAAAGAACAAGCGGGCTTTAGAAAGAAAAGAAGATGGGCAGATCATTTATTTACCCTCAGGAACATTATCTCAGATCCGCGGCCAGATCACTATACTTGGCCGCTTTGAACGAATGTTGCTCGTCTAATCTGAATTCAAATGGCACGGTCAGTTCAATCAGTATGACCTGAAGCGTTGCTGAAGAATGAAGCACTATATCCGGCCGTCTCCGCGATTTTCTGATACTCTCTGGATATGCCCCATCGACAAGAGAATTCTGGCAACTAAACAGGATATTTTTCTGGACGATAAATTCTTTCTCAGGAATCCTACAAAATGACTGTGTAAAGCACATAAGGTTGAGAAAGAGATTTGGTGTCCAGCCACATTTAAAATATCCCGACCCAATAGAAGTTAATTTAATTATGGCTCAGCCCCCAGGGTGTAGATTTATGTTGAAACAAAAAACAGCCCAATTAAATATTAGAAGAAAAATAACAACAGACGCTGTTAAGTTAAATTGAATAAAAGGGTATAGATTCTCACATATTTGAATATACATATAAATATGAAAAAAAGTTTAGCTCTACTATTTAGAAAAAAACAACTAGTATGTCATCATATGGACCAGAAGATCTCTTCTATTGCTGTACTGCTGGTGGGTGTTATACTCATCTCTCCGAAGGCCTGTAGTAGCCGCGGAGATGATTTTGTTTCGGACTCTCTTGGTTTGGTCTGCCCCAGCACGTTGGTCTCATAACAGTTAATGGGTTCAGAGGGTGTCAGAGTTTGCTTCCCTGGACTCAGTGCACATCACAGATAAGGATGGGGTAAGTCACCTCTGCTGAATACCTCTTCTGCTTATGGGATGTGTGCTATGGAATGGGTTACTGGGTGACAGGATATGGTTTGGTATGGTAAGGTAACCTGGTTAAAAGGGTATGGTGGGTAGGGGTAATCTTTGGTACCATGGACTCGTACCCTGGTTTGTACCCTGGAACCTTAACCTGTTTTAGTACCTTGTAACCCAAATTGGGTGGACTGGAAACAATTTAAGTCCCATTAGTGGTTTCAAGAGCAATCATCTCCTAAGTCTGATGGCCGGTAAGCGTCCATCAGAAATTAAATGAACACAATGCTAACTACCATTCAGTAACAGTGTGTTATATATTATCTATGAACTACTCCTTCTTAACTGACATTATAGCGTATCTTGAGTTCTCAGTCTCTATCTGGCTGTCTGCTTATTTACAGCAGTGGTTTTCCCCATGTGGGCAATGCGTTTCACAAACTGTAAGGTTTGGGGCGGGGGTCATCAAATGGTTGAGAACCACTGGTTCACCTAGTGCCCATAGAACAGTATTCTACTTTTGGGGGTCACTGTCAACAATGGGTTGAGAACCACCGGGTAATAGTTTCCTAAGCTGCTTTAAGATGTTGGGGTGTCATTGCTGCCAAGGTCTGAGAACCACTGATTTACATTCTTGCTACTCGAGCAGTAAATCATTTGGAGGGTAGTCATGGTCTCAAGGGCTTGAGAACCGATGACTTACATTTTGTCAGTCAAGTGGTAAATTCATTAAATAGCTAAATAATTGTAAGCATTCTTAAAGTCTTGGTTCCTGTAGAAAATAACATTCATATAACTGATAATAAAATAGTTCTTCAATCATACAACATGGTATATGCATAGGAGTGCATTAAATACATGTAAAGAACATTCCATGATGAAAAACACATTAATGTCCAATATGAGACAAAGGGAGAAGAAGTGATTGAGAACACTTTTTATCAAGTTTGTATCTTGACAGAGAACACTGAAGCCTTATAAGAAATAGCAAATAGAAGGACCACTAATACACTTCTGTTTTGCTTGGGTCAATATGCGAAACTCAAAGTAACAACAATAACATACATCAATTATTTAACCCTGTCTTATTTCTGCCAGGATGTGAGATAAAGATCAGTGGTTAATTAGGTCTATGACCTCAATAATCTCATACATCAGTTTGAGTGATCTTTAAATATGCAAATAACAATTATTGTCACTAAAAATGGAAATACATTTAAAACTTTGCTTAACAAAAGGTACTGCACAATAATAAGCTGTGGATAAACATATGATTATTCACGTTATAAAATCAGCAGTATTAGATCTACTTACTGCGCTCAACTGAACCCTCACGGATTTTCAACCACAAAGTAGCCTCGATTGAGTCCCATACGCTTCTGCTTCGAGCGATGGTTACAAGTAAAATGACTTATAATTCCCTCCACAATTCCAGGATGGCTGTTCCCGGGCAGGGGTGGGTGGCCTCTTGGGTGGTATTGTTGCAAATTCTATTTTGGTCCCAGGGGTATCAAGTTATCTTCATTTTAACTGCAAGTGCCTGCGGCTGAAGGCAGGGTTCCTGTCCCTTCCCTGATTTACGTGCGTCCAGTTATTGACACAAACAAAGAGTCGACTTCCGGACTGGTCGTAGCACTGTTTTTCACCTTCCAAGTGGAATGACTTTCGCTGGCTAGGGGAATAATTTATTGCCCTTGGCCGTGAGAATCCTGAGCTAGCGAATACTGTGTAATATAAGACTAGAGAGAGAGAGACTTTATCATTATAAGAATGAAAAAGATATCCGAAGGGAATTTGTTTTCAATCTAGCGATATAGATTTTTTAGAGGAATAAAATAATAGACAGAAGAAAAAGTCGGTGAGAAATCGTTACACGACAAGGCCTATGCTTATTGGGGAGCTAAATGGTACTGATTGATTGAGTTTTATATCCAGCGAGTGAAAATTATCTTTGAATAAAAATATCAAGTATGAAGTTTAAGAAACTAATGTAAAAACAACGAGAAAGGTTGTCATTACTATAGTTGTGCTGAAAACAAGGTATTCGCTGACTTAGTAGTAGGAAGAAATACCTTGATTAGATCGACACATCACCGTTCACGGTCCGACGCCCGAACCTTTCAGATATGAGACACAGTCTATGATCGCAGTTCATTATTCCTCTTACTTCATGTCCTTTAATTTAATGAAGATATTTCCACCTTATTTTACAGTTATTATATAAAATCCGCTGGGTTAGTTCCTTTCAAAGCCAACAAAAAAAGCTGCATATAAATTTTCAGCTCTCTACTATGTGCAACATAGATATTTTGAACGTTAAAAATTTGAAGCGCGACAAATATAAACTGCATGTGAGCTTAAATAAAAGTGGTTAAGAAGTGTCTACACTCGGCTAGCATTTGCTGTGGTTTGCTAAAGTATCTTCATGAACATAGGATCAATAAGAAAGACAACATCAAACAAAAATAATAGAAGACTGGGTGGAATAAAATAAAAAAAGATGCATGAAATTGATGGTAAAAATTGTTCATATATCACAGGTAGTTTATTGAATCGTTTATTGTAAGAGAGAATATTCTGGACAGTTTCACATCATAGCATGGAACAACAGAACTGATCAACAGTACTGTAGACAGGAAGTTGTGGAGATACATGATCACCTTCGCCACCAAGTATGGCACTTGAAGAAGAATAACAAATTTATTGTAGACAATTTTGATAACGGTGCCGATATATAAACTGATTACTGGACCACAGGAGGATTCAAGCTGAGATTATGTAGTACTGAACTGTACACGTGTCCGTCATCTACCATACTGGGCAACATACTCATACTGAGGTTGTTAAATTAGTGAAGTAAAACTAAACAAAGAACAAGAACAATTTAATAACAAGAAAAAATTAGTAACTCAGCAGTCAATGTAGACTTGTCGCAAAATCAAGCAAATATGAACAAATTGATAACTTTGCAGGCCAGCCGCAAAATAAAGCAAACATGAACAAAATGGTAACTTACCGGCCAATGTAGACTTGCCGCAAAATCAAGCAAATATGAACAAATTGATAACTTTGCAGCCAATGTCGGCCAGCCCCAAAATAAAGCAAACATGAACAAAATGGTAACTTACCGGCCAATGTAGACTTGCCGCAAAATCAAGCAAATATGAACAAATTGATAACTTTGCAGCCAATGTAGGCCAGCCGCAAAATAAAGCAAACATGAACAAAATGGTAACTAGGCTTGCTGCAAAATAAAGCAAACATGAACAAAATGGAAATGAATGCAGTATTTGAAGAAATATATAAAATGGTGGAAAAACCTTAGCTTACACAGGACAGAGAAGTCATGTACCGTCTACTTAGTACTCTATGATACCTAATTTGGTGGACAACTGAAAGCGACAAACAACACCCTGCTACAGCTGTTTATATACGAGTAGTTTGTTGTTTTTAAAAAATTTAATCAACTGCTCTCATTGTTGTGTTTGTTTACCATGTTGAAAGCTTCACTGGCTGAAAGCATGGCTGCTTTTTTATTGCTTTCTATTATTTTTGGTTATAATAATTATATTTCCTGTGTTTTACAGTTTTATTGTAGTTATCTTCATTCCGAGTTAATCAATGAAGTTTATGTTCGGCTATTCGCTCAGCTAGTTTGACATTCGCAGTCAGAGCTCCCAGATGCTCAATCAGACATAGAAGCCGGCTACGGAACACACGTGTGAGCCCGGAGGGTGGTGTCTAGCGATGATAAGCTGTTTCAGGCAGGTCGTACCTTCAAATGGAAGGAGTTTGTTGAATTTTTCACATTCCTCTCCTGCACATGGAGCACTCTTGGAGTTTGCACCTGCGGCTTTTATCTTCCTTGATCTGCCCTAGTAAAATCTTACCTATACTTGAACTACCTGTCGCTGCTAACAATCTTATTTATTTCTTCATTTTAAGATGTAATGCGTTTCGGTTCTGCTATGATATGAAATGGTGAGATGAAAATGCTTTAAAGACTTTTACTGCATTTCAATATATATGTCAATGAAAGGAAATTAAGTTCTAAACATAAATACATATTGTGAGTTCAAACGTCAAGACAATCCTACTGAATGTTAGTAAAACATGAAAGAAAAAAAAGAAACTTAACCCAAACATGCGGAATGAAAGGATTAAAACTGTATGACTGGATCGACGATTGGAAAGAAAATGTAGAAAGAGGCTAATGTCAACGGAACATGAGGTGAAGACAAAATGTTGGTGGTAGAAAGAACTGATGTTACAGAAACCAGTTAATAGCACCACAAGGCAGCCCTTGTTCTAGAGTCCCTAGGATAAAAAAAATAGGTGACCCAGAAAACACATGGAGAAGAGAACTGGATACAGACATAACAAGGGTGAAGAAGATATGAGAGAAGCCTTAATGAATGGTACAGAACATGAGAACTTGACATGAACTTGTTGGGGGGCGATGCTCCACAGAGAGTTAAATCGTAACGTGGAAGAATGGAAGCAACAAAACAAAAAAGTATCTATTTGTTTTGTTTCTTAATTTGATAAGCAAATCTTTTTTCTGTTCACACTTTTAGATATTGTACGTCTGATAAGCTAAGCGGTTAGAGCGTTTGCCTATCGCAGCAAAGTTAACGCATTCCGGGATCCAAACCTGGTAGTGTCATGGTCAGGTCTACCTTGCTGAAATTTGGTACCCGACTCTGCTCTTGAGTTTAGCGAAGGCAAAGGAAGCGAGGAAGAAAAATAGTTGCTCCATCTCATGAAACTGGAACCAGTATAGTGAAGTCTCTGACACTTTACTCCTCTACGGCAGTAACTTCTCTGAGATAACCGTCACTTTTTTTTAAAATATGTATTTTTGTTTGGTCTTTGTTAGTATAGTACATTGAGTGACGCAGAAGTAAGCGATGCCCAGTTGTAAATTGTCGGAGTTGTTCCCGGGGACGCCTCTAATGAGACATAGAATGGACCACTGCTGCCATCAGGCATGTCGTAAGTGGCGAGTAAGATGAGTTTGTGCATAGGCGCCAAACAATAAAATAAAAAAATTCTGCATGAAATTGAAAGCAAAGAATATTCTCATATCACAGATAATTCATTGTAGACAAGTTTTACAAGGTTCGTTGATATTTAAACTGATGTTGGTTTGGTTCTGGTTTCAAGGACTATCTTCATTGCACACGGACAACTCCATCAGTGCTCCGATCTCCTTCCTTAGATCACACAAGGCGGATCTCGGCACAGTGCATGAACTCCGTAGCACTTGCGATAAACTGATTTTTACCTGAGCTCAGGGGGAATTAACCCAAGATACGATTACAATACTGAACTGTAACAGTAAAACACCTGCGTCCATTCTCGGTTCCAGAAATCGCCATTGCAAGAATACGTGAAGTGTTTTGGTACAGCTTCCTGCCTGGAAGCTGACTGCAGGGGCGTCATGCTTCAGGAGAAAAGAACAAGAGACATTTATTAATTTTTGACAGTTTTATATCAACGCAAGAACACCACAGCCAAGATTTACGACCAGGAAATCTCCGCCACTAAAAGGGCGCACAAAAACAAACACAAAACTGAAGTGGCTTCCTGTCCCTGACGAGAAACATATGGTCGGAACGTAAGCTTTGTTGTGTTAGCGCCCATGTAAAACTTACTTTCATAATAGATGTAACTCGTCTCTTGTATTCATTTTTATTATAGTCCTTCTCTTATACATACTGGCATTGTATCTCTCTCTCTCTCTCTCTCTCTCTCTCTCTCTCTCTCTCTCTCTCTCTCTCTCTCTCTCTCTCTCTCTCTCGGTCCTCGTTACATTTTCTCAAAACTCTAGCTACCTCACTCCTTATTATCGGAGACAAGTATAAGTAAACCTCTGAACTGAATTTACGTTAACCGCCCTCAAACATTTCAACTGTATTAATAACTGAAATTTGCCGACCCATAACGGTAAATTCAGAGAACATTCTTTCGATATCATGAAAAAAACAAACGGATTCTTAGAAATAAAGCTATTGAGTATATGGCAATGAGAGAACCTTTGCTAAGCAAGAAAAAGGCTCAGTACCTTCCATCTACGGTGTCTACGCCACGTCCTTGGTATTTCGTGGAAAAACAATGTGAGTGTGACGGTATTGCCTCCCCTGCTTTGCAGTAGTGGTCCAACAGGGGCAAAAACTCAAGAGTATCTAATATGGGCTTCAAAGGTGTCTACCTTCGCACAAGATTACTCTTGGAAGAGATGTAAATAGAAGAAACAAAACGCTTCTATCTCCAGGGAGTCTTCACAAGATATTCAGAATAAGCGAGAACAATACTGCTTTGGGTGAGTATGTTAAGTCTGTAATTCTGCCGACACTTTTGTGAAGGATTTAAGCACTTATTAATTTCAGCTCGTTCAAGCCCCCACCCCTGATTTACTCAGTGGAATTCTATTATTCTAGTATAGCTCTGTTTAGAGTGTGTGTAGTAAATTGACTGAGACAAACATGCAGTAACTTTAACATGATTAAATCGACGTTGAATTTGTATAATTACAAATTTGTTGAAGGCCTATGCTCCTTGGGGAGCTAAAGGGTATTGAAGAAAAGTTATCATCACGGTCGTTATGAATTGTGATATGTTACAAAAAGATCAAGTGGCAGCATAATTTGAACTTAGCTCCCTGTCGCGAGAGGTTCAGATGTTATAGAAAATAAAGAAGATATCTTGGACATACAGGTGTATCAGATGATACCAGGATAGTGCCAGATAAGAGTCTGGTCTTATCAGTAATACCCCCTTCTCTGAAGAGAGTAAGGGTGTATAGACAACAAAGGTAGGGTCAAGCTGTGTAAGTTACCAGAGAAGATGGTAAAGTATTACTCTGATTCCCTAACTGCTACCTCTCCAGATCATCCTCTATTAATATGGTATTATTTATTGTTATTAGCTCTGCTAGGGGTAATTATTTAACTAGCTTCACCAACAAGAACTGTAACTTAACTTAAAGAATTTAAGTAAGTCTGTTGATAAATATTTACAATTTAATTATACAATAACTCTTTTCTGTTTGAAAAGGGTTTAAACTCAAATATTTTACAAAAGTAAATAAATAAGAACAGTTCAACAAATGTTTTTCACTTGTGTTAAGATGTCTATCGGGAGCCGCGCTGGTGTAATGGCTTCGGCTTTGTACTGGCGACCAGGTGTTCATGGTTCAAACCCGGGCGTCGGCGTTTGAAGAAATGTTTACGGCCGGAAATTTGACTGAATAGCCTGAACGGCTCCTGTGATAAACCCTCTGTGGATGGGAAGGAGCGAAGCTCCTGACCGGGTTGGAAGGAAAGTCCTCAGGTTCCCCAGCCTCGCAATGACATGTCATTGGGCCGAAGGGCTGAAAGCCCAAGTGCTGCTGGTTAAGAAAAAAAAAAAAAGATGTCTATCATTTTGTAGACAGTTTAGCTTGCCTGATCTTTCACTCAAGAATTTCTAGTGGTATTAGTACAATTTAATTGAAACTCTATACTGTTCTGTTCATCACGAACTGAATGCTTTTATTTTGGTGAACAGGCATACGCTACACAGTTGCCTTGAGAGCAACTTAACTGAGTCACTGCAGATGGCTCCCTCTGATGCTGGAGAGCATCTTCAGATGAAAACCTTCCAACTGTTATACACGATATGGCTGGCCCTCTACATAGACTGGCACTGCATTCGTTGCACTTTCAGTAAGAGAAGCCTCTTCTTATTTTTTGTAGGCTTTAAGTTAAAGGATTAAACATAAAACGAAGTCAAACGCAATCCCTGTATTTGCCTATCAATATCCCTCTATGACACAGATGGGGACGATAGACAGTTTCAGACAAGCGTGCTAGCAGATGCACAAGGTATAGTATAGTAGCAACAATCAATTTAGTTCAATGGGATCATAATTTTCTTCTACCTTCTTAATTATCATTCATTTCCCATGATTCGCTTCCATACAATAATTTGGTTGCGAATAAAACTACTAAGTAATAGGTCAAATTATACAGTACTTCAATCCCTTTCATCCTTCCTTATGTTCCTGGTAGGTGTCTCATTCCATTCAAGAAATACTTCTTTAAATACAGTTCTAAACTCATAGACACACTTGGCCATCATTCTCAATGTTTTAAATATTTCCGAAGGCGGGCTTTGCCTCTAGAATTACACATGAGCCTGTAAGTTTCACCAGTACACACTGTCCATTCCTAACACATCTATACTCGTCTTATCGCACAGATGGATTAATAAATAGAATTACACATAAATATATATATATATATATATATATATATATATATATATATATATATATATATATATATATATATATATATATATATATATATATAGATTTGTTCTTGCCCTCAGGCACACACAGACGAGCCCTTAATGGTTGATTAAGGTCTGCTAACAGGTACAGAAGGCAAACACTTGCATTAACATATGCTCCTTTTTGCCGCTTTCTGTATATTTAAATAATAGTGACTGACCCGAGTTTGTTAGGCAAGTCTATTTATAGTGTGACCTCGGACGTACGAGATGGGAGCCCCGAGGAATGTAATCACGATCAGAAAATATGGGTACCTTTTTGCCTATCATTCAATGTAGGAAATCTACTTTTTTAATACTTACTTAGTCGTTCCCCTTCTACCGTGAGGTGTAGAGGTTTGGAAGAGAGTGCGCCAGACCATCCTACCGGCTGTCTTCCTCCTGGTCTGGTTTCATTCTGGTCCTCGGTCCTTCAAAGAGGTCCTTAAATAATGTTGTCCTCCCAGCGGACTCTGGGTCGTCCTGGGGGGTCTGGATCCCTGGCTCTTTGTTTCTCATGCTTGTCGTAGTAGCCGATCTTCTCCCATTCTGCAGACATGGCCAAACCATCTTAGTTGGGATTGTTCTACTTGGGTCTGCAGGAGGTGGGATTTTATGCCTTTAGGTCTGGTTGCGGACCATGTCTCTTCTTGTTACTTCAAGCACCTTCCTCAGATACCTCATTTCTGAGGTTTGGATCTGGCTTTTGTGGGTAGTAATCATTGCCCATGACTCGCATCCATATGTCAAGAGAGGGACATAGGTGGAGCGGTATACAGCCATCTTCGTTTTCTTACCAACCTCTCTCTTGCTGAGGAATCCTCGATTTATGGCCTGAAAAAGTCTCCCAGCTGCTGCTTTTCGAGTGGCCAACTCTTCTTTGATGCCTCCCTTTCGGTCTATAATAGCTCCGAGATATTTAAAGTGGTCGACCTGCTCCAGGACCTGTTCTCCCAGCTTAATCTGATGTCTTCTTTCTTCTCGTGATATCACCATGGATTTTGTTTTAGAGCTGCTTATGACCATCCCTCTCTTCTCCAGCTCTTCCTTCCAGACTTGCAGGTTGGATGGAGATGTGCCTCTGATTTAGCAATAAGGGCAACATCATCAGCAAATGCCAGCTCTGAAATACATACCTGTCTCATCTTCCAGTACCCCACTGAATACTTTCTTGTTCTCTCCTTACATGACTTGATAACATCGTCCATGAGGAGTATGAAAAGATAAGGTGACAGGATATCACCTTGTCTTACACCAGTGGTGGTCCTGAACTCTTCTGACATATGGTTTGCTGTCCTCACATAATTTCTGCAAGACTTGTAGAAACTCCGTATAGCATGAATCAGAGGTGCTGGAATGTTCTTCCTTGCCAAACAGTCCCAAAGTTTTAATTATCTCTGTTATTCCTAATGCGATTTTATTCCCCCAAAGCTTAAAGTATACCCGGAATTAGGCTTTATATATCTATGTAATAATCTTTTAATTTCCAAATTGCATTTTATGTTATGCATAGTTTAAACTGCTAAATTGAGGACAACCTGAAGCTTCGAATGCATTCAACCCAAGATTTCTCCCGTCCTATATTAGTATTAGTAAAAGTATTATTACTTACGGGTAGAGTAACATTCCTAATATTGTTTTGGTATCCTCTTTCAAGTGGTACTTCTTCCAAAATGTTATAGTAAAATTCCGAAGTTAATCAGGTTACACAGATTGGGCCTTGCCATCTTAATTTTCCCAGCGGTAGTAAGCACAGGACCAAGAAAGCGTTTTAATTGGTTAGTGTATCATATCGTTCTACAATGTATGGCGCGCGGTATGTTCAGAATTATTTAGAATTCGTGATGTAAGACAGACGTCATTTCACGACACTGCCAATGACGGTTCTGCTCCTTCTTATGGGTTGGTTTTTTTACATTGCTCACGCTCGTCCTTGGTCAAGGTTGTCGTGTGTAGCTCGTTTCCCAGAAATGTCAAGGAGAGTCTACCAAGTGGGTCCTTCGTCTTAAAGCTTAGGCCACTGATCCCTTCTTGTTCCAGAGATAGTACTTTCTGCTAGTACCACCAATAACTATGGTAAAAAAATAGAACGAAACGCTCTTCTGAGTATGGCGTTTTCCACCCCATAGTTATGGGTTCCTATCTTCCCATACCACCATCCCAATTAACTCAGACTTTACCCTCGATGAGAATTAAATTTAATCCCTCGGGATAAAACTTTCTTTACATTTAAATAGAATAGCTTTAGCTTTACATTACATTTAAATGAAAAGGTTAATAATACAGATACAGCCTGTTTACACATACATCTCCACTGATTGAAAAGTGTTCACAATATAAATTGAATATGTTTTCATTTATATTTACACTGATTTAACGCTTGAAAACTTATATTAATTTTAAAGTGAATATGTTTATATGGACATTTACACTGCTTTGAAAATGTAAGTATTATACTTAGGATGTACATCATTTCTTTCATCTTTCCCGCCCTGTTCCATATGAAACTTGAAACTACTTTATGCTGTTAGTTCTCTTTACGAAACTAGCAATAAAGCAATCACCAGCCCGTGCAGTGGTGGTTCATGAATCATCATTCATTACGCTGAGGTTGCCAGACTCAAATGACTTTGACATCCACTAGCGAGTTTCACATATTAAAATCCACATGGTAATATATATATATATATATATATATATATATATATATATATATATATATATATATATATATATATATATATATATATATATATATATATATATATATATATATATATATATATATATATATATATATATATATATATATATATAGTAGTTCACATGTTAGTAATACAATATGAAATGTAAATCACAACTTACGCCAATCCTTGCTCACAGACTTTTTGCTCAGATGAATAAAAGAGACTGTAATCGGCCTCTTACACGCGTCTGGGGTGTCGTTAATTTAATACGTTCCCTCTCTAACTTCGTGTGTGGTCCTTCAGTTTCCTCAGTCCCGGTTTCCTTATTTAATATGAAAGAGATTTCGTAGGCTATGAAAGTCCGTCGAAAATTCTCCAATAAAAAGGTGTCCGGTATGTTAAGAAGGAATTCTGAATTATAATTCTTAGTCTAGCAAGGTCTGGTGTCTTGGCGAGCGATTTCTCAAGTGAAATAGCTAGAGAAAATGGAAATGGTAAGATTATATTCACTGCCTTCCCATGCATTTGCTATGCGCGCCTCAAAGGATCAGCCAATCTGATTTGAATATGTTGCATGACTCAGCTAATGCAAAATTTCAAACATTACTTTTCTGAAAATGAGTTGTAAACATCCGCTTCTCCTTGGGTACAAACTTACGAACATGTCGATAACCGCATATAACAATGTGTTCCCAATCTAACAATCATTACTTTATCAGAAAGTAATCTCTTATCTGTGTCTGTCCATCAGTTGTCTCCCCGTATTCCAAGCTTTGGTGATATGCGTACCCGCGTCTTATCAGTGATTAAGCACTGCGCTGAGGCGATTTACGTGTTAATCTGTATACTGATATTGGCTGCGCCCACGATAGCCAACATAATTATATCGCTGCCACTCCTTGCAACGCAGGGAGAAATGGATAACAACCAGACATGTCTACTTATCTATGAGAAGGATGTAAGAAAGAAAATACATAATATCTGCTACACATAGCAGAAAAAGAAAGAAAGAAAGTGCGACAAATGAAAGCGCACAATAAAATCAGTACCACAAATGTACCGATACTGCCGGAGTGAAATAAAGATCGAGAGGGGACGCCCCGTCCTGTCACAGTGACAATTGTCGAGGTGCTGTCACGTGCTGGCCTCCAAAGCATGTATATACTGCTTAGACAACGCAGACTACGCTGGCTTGGCTATATCCGCCGTTTTCTACTGACAACTGGTAAATGGCAAAAGATCAGCCGTGCGATCGCAAGTGAGGTTCATAAATGTGTACAAAAGAGACATGAAGTCACTGTGCAAAAATTCAGCAACCATGGAATATAAGACTGCCGATCGCACCAAGTGGCGATCTTCCCTACGACGCCACCTCAGATTGAGCGAAATGAAGATCTTACTACAAGCAGAAGACAAAAGAAAAAACAAACAAGAAAACATGCCTAAAGGAACACAAGGCAAAAAAAAAAAAATACATCGGAGGGGTATCAGCTCAATGGCGGATCATTCCCATAATCAGTTATGACTAAAGGAGGCTCTCACCTCAAGGTGCATTGCCATAATCAGTTATGAGTGAAGTAGGCTAGTACATATATCGAGTAAGCAGTCACAAAATGATAATATTAAATAAATTGTCCTTTTCCCCCACCACCCCCACACATTTATTCATTCATTTCATCAACTTCCAACTCCCCAAGGAGCATAGGCCATCAACAAACTTATGCCAAGTCTTCCTGTCACGTGACATAGGCCATCAACAAACTGTCGTAAAATGTTACATCTGTATGACACAACGCTCAAATTCCCCGCTCATAAACTAACTATTGTATTTTGAATCTATAAATAACTACAATATTTGAAATGTGTCTGAGGGGCAAAGTCCATTTACCGCTAAAAATTTAACTAGAGAATTGTTCTACTACCACAGGTTAAAAGTTACTACCCCCATACACACACACCCACCCTAATATTTATCGAAGGACGTAGAAAAATTAACAACCAATCAAATTGGTACCTCGTTTTTGTAGAATCAAGAAAAAAATTTGGTGGTAGGGCAAAAATGCCGATTCTGTGTTTTTGACCACAAATAAATAATTTATTTCTCAATAACTAAAGGGAATTAGAATGAAAGGGATATCTTGAATTATAGCGCTGATATTGATTAATATATTAACCTGAAGATTCCCACTTAATAAAATTTTCTATACTTAGAAAAATTTAATTTACTGATATTTTAGATCAGGGTAGACCTACAATTAATTACACAAAAATTACCCAGATAAAACTGTTAAGGAATAACCAAAGGAAAATTAGATAGAACGATAGAGGTAAATTGACCGTTTAATTATCACTTTTGATATTTGAAATCGGTCCATAAATAACAGAGATATAAAATACACAAATGTAATCAGGCGAACGAACACACTTAGAATCGCTCTAGTTATAATCCAAAAATAGTTAATTTTTTTGACTCGACTTCTGATTGGTTAGGGGTAGAGTAATAAAATTTACAACTACTTGAAAAATCAGGCCATTGTAGTTTGAACCGCCATTTGAAAAACTAACACTCACTGACAAGTTGAGATCAGCGGGAAAGCCTTGTGACCAAGCTTTTGCCGTCTGGACGATAAAGCAGTCTGAAAACCTATTTACTGCTAGTCAAGCTTGTGCATGTGTTATTATTCTTTACTTGAGGGTTTTATTGCCAGTCAAAAGTGTTGCAGAAAACCTGGAAAAGAAAGAACCTGTGGGCAGTGAAGGCCCATCAATAACCAGTGAAGCCCAAAATCAGTATCTTCATCCAGGAGGAAACACTATTTGATTGATCTTGCAGATTCTGGAGCCAACAGTATCAGATAGGCTTGCCAGTTAAGTCCCTTACTACGGGCAATTGATAGTTCATCACAATTCCATCCACAACAATAAAGAGAATTTCCTGGGGAGTGATGTAAAGAACAGACTCTCAAATAAATGACTAGTGTTAATAACAAGCATTGAAATCAGACTGTGGGGTATCAATTACAGTGACCTTTTTTATTGTTAAAAGTCATGGACAGTGTTTCCAACTTATTTATTTATATTATGTAAATAAAAATTTTCTTGATTTGACAATTCCTGTCCCAAAAGATTGAGGTACAGGAAGATTAAAAATTGTATATATATCCCTGTATATATCAAAACTTACACACAGTCTTACTTACTTAATTTTATTGAGTTAAAGTTCTGTTTGAAATTATTCATTCCTCATAATAAATACATTACCCTAGACACGTAGCCACATAACACAACAGAGATTAATGTACACTGGTTGAGATCAGAAGAGGTAGCGGATAGGGACCCTGAGAAATACATCATCATCACTCTTACTCAGGGAACTTACATAGCTTGACCTCACCTTGTTAACCTTTAATTTTATTAACATCAAAACCTCTTATCACACAAACTTATGCCAAGTCTTCCTGTCACGTGACATAGGCCATCAACAAACTTATTCCAAGTCTTCATGTCACGTGACATAGGCCATCAACAAACTTATGCCAAGTCTTCCTGTTCCGTGCCATCAGCTCAAGCTCTTTCCGTGTAATCTTCATCACCTTCATGTCTGTCTCCAGTTTTCTTCTCCATGTGTTCTTTGGTCTTCCTCTAACTCTCTTACCCTGGGGATTCCAGATGAGGGACTGTCTGGTAATGCTGTCAACATGTTTTCTCAATGTGTGTCCTTTCCATCTCCATCGTCTTCTTCTCATTTCTTGTTCCACTGGCACTTGTCTAGCTCTTGTCATCAGTTCGACGTTAGTGATCTTGTCATGCCACTTCAATCTTTCTATTCTACACAAGCATCCATTTATGAAAGTCTGTAGACTTTTGGTTGTAGTTTTTGTTGTTCTCCATGTTTCAGAGCCATGCAATAGGATTGATTTTTGTGTTGGACCTGATTTCTTGTGATCTCCATATATTTTCCAATGCAATGAAATTTCCTGTAGCCTTTTGTTTTCTTATTTTGATATCACTATCTGTCCTTGAACTATGTTTATATTGTTGCCATGGTATGTGTATGATTCTACTGCTTGAAGTGATGTTTCCTTCAGTACAATCGTTTCCTGCATTTATTCTCATTATCTTAGTTTTCTGTGTGTGTATTTTCAGACCCACTTGCTGTGATCTATCATCAAATATTTTCATTTTGATAGTAGTGCCAGGTCATTGGAAAAATCTAGATCGTCAAGATGTTTAGTCACTGGATTCCAGTTCATTCATCGATACCTTCAAAGTAATAAATATATGATTTAGGAAGTCAAAACCTACTGTCAAGACAAGAAACAAAACTTGGGAAGAAGTCTTTCAGGACCTACCGTCAAGGCAGGAAATATGGTTGTGGAAATAATATGTCAGGATCCACCGTCAAGACAATAAATATGATTGTGGAAATAGTCTGCCAGGATCCACTGCGAAGACAATAAATATGATTGTGGAAATACTCTGTCAGGACCCACCGTCAAGACAATAAATATGATTGTGGAAATACTCTGTCAGGACCCACTGCCAAGACAATAAATATGATTGTGGAAATACTCTGTCAGGACCTACCGTCAAGACAATAAATATGATTGTGGAAATACTCTGTCAGGACCCACTGCCAAGACAATAAATATGATTGTGGAAATACTCTGTCAGGACCCACTGCCAAGACAATAAATATGATTGTGGAAATAGTATGTCAGGACCCACTGCCAAGACAATAAATATGATTGTAGAAATACTCTGTCAGGACCCACTGCCAAGACAATAAATATGATTGTGGAAATACTCTGTCAGGACCTACCGTCAAGGCAATAAATATGATTGTGGAAATACTCGGCCAGGACCAACCTTCAAGGCAGGAAATATGGTTGTGGAAATAATATGTCAGAACCCACTGCCAAGACAATAAATATGATTGTGGAAATACTCTGTCAGGACCTACCGTCAAGACAATAAATATGATTGTGGAAATACTCGGTCAGGACCTACCGTCAAGGCAGGAAATATGGTTGTGGAAATAATATGTCAGGACCCACTGCCAAGACAATAAATATGATTGTGGAAATACTCTGTCAGGACCCACTGCCAAGACAATAAATATGATTGTGGAAATACTCTGTCAGGACCCACTGCCAAGACAATAAATATGATTGTGGAAATACTCGGTCAGGACCTACCATGAAGACAATAAATATGATTGTGGAAATACTCTGTCAGGACCCACTGCCAAGACAATAAATATGATTGTGGAAATACTCTGTCAGGACCCACTGCCAAGACAATAAATATGATTGTGGAAATACTCTGTCAGAACCTACCGTCAAGACAATAAATATGACTGTGGAAATACTCTGTCAGGACCCACTGCCAAGACAATAAATATGATTGTGGAAATACTCTGTCAGGACCCACTGCCAAGACAATAAATATGATTGTGGAAATACTCTGTCAGGACCTACCGTCAAGACAATAAATATGATTGTGGAAATACTCTGTCAGGACCCACTGCCAAGACAATAAATATGATTGTGGAAATACTTTGTCAGGACCTACCGTCAAGACAATAAATATGATTGTGGAAATACTCTGTCAGGACCTACTGTCAAGACAATAAATATGTTTGTGGAAATACTCTGTCAGGACCTACCGTCAAGACAATAAATATGATTGTGGAAATACACTGTCAGGACCTACCGTCAAGGCAGGAAATATGGTTGTGGTAATAATATGTCAGGACCTACCGTCAAGACAATAAATATGATTGTGGAAATACTCTGTCAGGACCCACTGCCAAGACAATAAATATGATTGTGGAAATACTCTGTCAGGACCCACTGCCAAGACAATAAATATGATTGTGGAAATACTCTGTCAGGACCTACCGTCAAGGCAGGAAATATGATTGGGGAAATACTCTGTCAGGACCTACCGTCAAGACAATAAATATGATTGTGGAAATACTCTGTCAGGACCCACTGCCAAGACAATAAATATGATTGTGGAAATACTCTGTCAGGACCTACCGTTAAGACAATAAATATGATTGTGGAAATACTCTGTCAGGACCTACCGTCAAGACAATAAATATGATTGTGGAAATACTCTGTCAGGACCCACTGCCAAGACAATAAATATGATTGTGGAAATACTTTGTCAGGACCTACCGTCAAGACAATAAATATGATTGTGGAAATACTCTGTCAGGACCTACCGTCAAGACAATAAATATGTTTGTGGAAATACTCTGTCAGGACCTACCGTCAAGACAATAAATATGATTGTGGAAATAGTCTGTCAGGACCCACTGCCAAGACAATAAATATGATTGTGGAAATTCTCTGTCAGGACCCACCGTCAAGACAATAAATATGATTGAGGAAATAGTCTGTCAGGACCTACCGTCAAGACAAGAACCATAACTTGGGATGTGGTCATTCAGAAACTACCGTCTAGGCAATAAATATGATTGTAGAAGTAGTCTGTTAGGACCTACCGTCAAGGCAAGAACCATAACTTGGGATGTAGTCTGTCAGAACCTACGTCAAGTCTATAAATATAGTCTTGGAAGTAGTCTGTCAGTACCTATCATCAAGAAAAGAAACAACTTGCAATGTAGTCTGTCAATTCCTACCGTCAACACAAGAAACAAAACTTGGGAAGTAGTCTGCCAGAAGAATCTACTGTCAAGGCAATACATATGGTTTTGAATGTAATCTGTTAGGATCCACCTTCAAGGCAACAAGCATAACTTTGGAAGTGGTCTGTCAGAATTTACAGTCAATGCAAGAAAGATAATTTTGGATGTTGTCAGTGATAGTGTACGGTCAAGGCAAGAAGCAGAAAATGTTGATGGCTCATTAGACAATATTCGACGAGGATCTAAAAGGACTTTATAGTTTTGTAAACAACCCTAACAATGAACCTGACTTAAGTGCTTTGGTGCTGCATGTTTCGTATTCAGACGTCGGCCTTCATCGTGACAGATTTCTTTTTGGGTGCTTTTTTTCCTCACTTTTGATATCTGTGCTTCCCGATTCTGCTATTCTGCTCGTCACAGTCACGATATATGCATTGCTGCCCCGACTCTCTCTCTCTCTGTTTCTCTTTCTCTCTCTATCTGTTTCTCTCTCCCAGCCTGTCTTCGGTTTCGCTAATATTGTGGAACCGCACGTGTTGCCGCTAAAATTGACGCTATTTGCACGTAGAGTAACTTTCATACCTTGCGCTTACTTGAAGGTAGTGAGTGAGAGCGCGTGCTAAGCACGCACTCACGCGAGAACTTCCATTCATTACTGAACTCTTACTTAAGCTGGGCAGTACCTGCTGGAGAACGTTTTCTTAAGTGCGACTGGATTACAAACAAACTTACGTGACAGGTCGCATAACTTCACGTGTTAATGGCTTTGTTTGGACTTGAAGCGAATTGTGAGTTATGTTCTAATGTGAGCATCGACTCCGCAAGAGCTATTACTATTGTGGTTTATATTTGTTTTGTAAATTTTTGAGGAAGAAAAGTATTAATCTAACTTTAGTTTTGTTAGAAAATTTCAAAACGCATACCCGGAAATAAACACATCGAAGTCATTTAATTAGTACAACAGTGTGTTAATTAGTTTCTTATGTGGCGCGTTTGAATGCGTCAGTAGTTAAAAAGAAGTGAAGTTAGTTATATACTGGCTTAGGTAAACAGTGAAGTTCGTTATGTACTGACATAGGTGAACTGTGAAGTTATTTATATACTGACATAGGTAAATTGTGAAGTTAGTTATATACTGACATAGGTAAACAATAATGTTAGTTATATACTGATATAGGTAAATAGTGAAGTTAGTTATATACTAATTTAAGTAAACAGTGAAGTTAGTAATATACTGACTTAGATAAACAGTGAAGTTAGCTATATACTGACAGAGGTAAACAGTGAAGTTAGTTATATACTGACGTAGGTAAACAGTGAAGTTAGTTATATACTGACGTAGGTAAACAGTGAAGTTAGTTATAAATTGACGTAGGTAAATGAAGTTAGTTATACACTGAGTTAGGTAAACAGTGAAGTTAGTTATATACTGACATAGGTAAATTGTGAAGTTAGTTACACATTGACTTAGGTAAATTGTGAAGTTAGTTACACATTGACTTAGGTAAACAATGAAGTTAGATCTATTCTGACTTAGCTAATAGTTAATATGTCCCTGGTCACAGAAAGTAAATCAGAATGCAGTCCATTTTTCGCTTAGATATTTCTAGAGTTGATTACCTGATAAGGAATTTTTGTCCGAGCTTTGATCTCACTATATTCTGCCTGTGATTTATGTATGCCAAGAGGTCTAATTTATATGCAGAGTGAATATAGACCTTTATTTTACCTTTTTTTGGGGTGAAAAAAAGGGGGTGGGGTGGAGGTGCAGAGGTGTTTTTTTTTCTGAAAACGTTAAGGTCTGCATGATTACACTCAGAATCAGGGTCATGAGAGCAGTATTGCAATATTTTGATGCGAATCCCCTATGTCTTCCGCTTAAGTCAGTGGATACCCTTTATCTCCAGGCAGCCATCGAATTAACTGAACGTGCAGCAAAAAGTAAAAAAAAAAAAAAAAACGTGATTGATTAACGCAAAATAAAAATGATAACAACAGCAGCAAAATATATAATAAAAGACAATCTTGTTTAACAAGAATTAATTTACAGGGCGAATGAAAAGGCACTTCCTAGTTTTAAATTTGTATATCCTCACTTGTAAGCATTGAATGTACAGGAAACAATTATCACAACAATGACCAGTGACTACCATTTGTCAAATATGTGTTTTTTATTAAATTAATTTTTTTATTCCCTGAAATAAATTGGCGTTACTAGAGACAAATAAAGAGGGGACACCCGAGGCCTGTAAACAGTAAATAAATAAATATTACACACATAAAGGGGAGCCGCGGTAGCATAGTGGTTAGTGCACTGGCTTCCTAGCTATGGTCTATGGTTCGATCCCCAGATGAGGTGGGATGTTTTTAGGCCACAAACGGCTCCTGGGTCGACCCAGCCCCAACTGGGTACCAGAGCAACTTCTGGGAAGGTTAAGGCGGCCGGCGTGATGCTGACCACATCACCCCTAGTGTGCCGATGGTCAAGGAAATATGGGCCTAACACTATTTTCCCAATATGCCTCAATGGGCGTGTAACGGGATCCTTTTACACATAAAGGTATGTTTCAGGCGCTCGTGAGAAATAAAGAAGTAGAAAACTAGGCAACAGAAAGACAACAGAAGTGAGTGGTTTACCGGAGAATCGAACCCAGGACCTTCCGAACTGCAAAACATTGTTGCCCGCTATGAAATATTGCGTTGAGCAACCGGATCTCACTCTGAGTTATGGTGTTAACATAATGAAATATTGCGTTGAGCAACCGGATCTCACTCTGAGTTATGGTGTTAACATAATGAAATGGTAGTAAATTGTCTTTATTGTGATGTTTTTTTCTCATATAAAATAGTTGGACAGGAGTGAAACAAAATAAAAATGTACAAATAGGAAGTGGCTGTTCAATCACCCTTCAATAATGAACAATTAAAAGCGAATCACAGCAAATATCGTTTCAGCCAGGTTAAGCAGGGAAAACAAGTACACAAAAATGATAGAAACTGATACAATTTAAAAAAGAGAAATACAGATACAGTATAGCTAGTTACTGTTTATTGCTTACAAGTGTTTACAAATTAAGTATCACAGACAACAGAATAAATAGTACAGTACTTCATTGTACTCTGTAACCAATCAATGCTTTTCTTTGTCGGTCATCTTTCTCTGCCATTAACTAGACCAGGGTTTCTTATTACCTGTGGTGCACTGACCCCTCGAGGGTCCGTGAATGAATTCTAGGTGGTCCGTGTACATAACCTAAACATAATAATAATATAACCTAAACAATTGGTGTACATAACCTAAACAATTGGTGTACATAACCTAAACAATTTGAATTTTATTTTGTCTTGTATAAAATTGTGTTATGGGCCATATTTTTATCCATATTGCTTAGGCCTATGATTTTTAGTAGCGGTCCTATACAACATTGTCAATAAATTGACATATTGTAAATAACATTAATTTAAATTACCGTGAGCTATAGATAAAATAATTTTTATGTAGGGGTTCCATGAGACCCGACAAATTATTTCAAGGCTTCAGCCAGGGTAAATAGGTTTATTTATATGTACAATTTTTAATTAAGCGTTTATATACATTTACTTTAGGAAGTGTCCGTAGACTTTATCGGACAATCAAAAGGGTCCATTGCCTTCACGGGACATTCAAAGAGGGTCTATATCACAAAAAAAGGCTTAGAAACCCTGAGCTAGACACTAGTAGTTCGACGTTTGTGTGTTATTTGGCTGGTGCTTGCTAATAAAAAAGTTAATATCTGCGATTGTGTATATAAATGATTGGGTTATTACAGGGTCCCACAGTTGCATATAGTGTCGCAAGAATAACAGCCACAATTGAACACTTTTTTTTGGGCTGCTAAGTTGGGTCGTGTCTTTTCACGATTCAGTCTTGCAGATATGAGAGGGTCCGTGGTTCGATTCCCTAGGGATCCTATCTCTTCTGTTACTTTTCTGTTATTTGTTTTCCTAATTCTTTCTGTCTTACAGGTATCTACTATTTACCTGTATCCGTGTATTATTTACTCAAATTTCAGGTATGGGTTCCGACAATTTCTTATAAGATGGTGATGGGGACTGCAGTAAGGCGTGGCCACGGGTGTGTTTATAAAAAAAAAAATTAGAAAAAAGGTAATGCGTCTTACTAGGACAAACGACAAAGAAAACTGCCTTCGTTGCAGGCACAAAGCCTTAGTAGTGAAAGAACAGAAGGCGAGAGCTAAGTAAGAGACCTGAGATGAAAAAAAAAAAAATGAAAATTTAAAAAGTATATCACTCATTCCAAATAGCAAAAATATTCCTGAATACACAATACCTTAAACTTGCTCAAATACTGCATTAATGTGCGTCTTTTTTCGTGTGTCTTTATTTTTTCTGATGGAGGCTTGCATTGTCTACTAAGTTATCAATTTGTTCCTGAGATACCATTACATTTTTCCATTTCTTTTTTCTTGTTGTATATTGTACTTCAATAATTATACAAGTTCAATATTAAAATGTTGAACAGCGGAGTAGAGAATGGACACCACGTGTTTCGCTTAGCGATTAGGGCGTGTTCCTCCCGCCGCGAAGTTATCGGGATCCTGGATCGAAACCTGGTAGCATCACGTTCCATTCTACCCAGCTGTAAATAAGCACCTGACTTTGCTCTTAAGTTAGGGAAGGCACAAGGCAGCGAGGAAGTAGGAACTGGTCACCCCACTGGACCAAGTAAGATGAAGTCTCGAACACTTCACTCTCCTACGTTAGTATCTGCTACGGGACAACATTTAAAATGAATATCTTGGGTTAAGTCCTCTTGTGACCAGGTCAAATAAGTTTATGTCGGTAAACCTTACAACAGTTGTTTACAAGAGACTATTTACGATATGAGAACAATCTTTACTATCAGTTGCAGGCATTTATCATTAACCCGATCTGCTATAATCTATGTTCAATGCTGTCTTTGTGAGTAATTCTGTTTTTCTTCTTCGGTCAGTGCAATGTCAATTGTTTTTGTTTATTTATATAATTCTTTCTTTCTTTCTTTCTGTTTGTTTGTTTGTCTGTCTGTCTGATTTCTTTCTTTCTTTCTGTTTGTCTGTCTGCCTGTCTGATTTCTTTCTTTCTTTCTGTTTGTTTGTCTGCCTGTCTGATTTCTTTCTTTCTTTCTGGTTGTTTGTCTGTCTGTCTGATATCTTTCTTTCTTTCTGTTTGTTTGTCTGTCTGTCTGATTTCTTTCTTTCTTTCTGTTTGTTTGTCTGTCTGTCTGATTTCTTTCTTTCTTTCTGTTTGTCTGTCTGTCTGATTTCTTTCTTTCTTTCTGTTTTTTTGTCTGTCTGTCTGATTTCTTTCTTTCTTTCTTTCTTTCTTTCTTTCTTTCTTTCTTTCTTTCTTTCTTTCTTTCTTTCTTTCTTTCTTTTTTTTCTTTCTTTCTTTCTGTTCTTTCTTTCTTTCTTTCTTTCCTACGCTTTCTTTCTTTCTTTCCTACGTTTTCTTTCTTTCTTTCTTTCTTTCTTTCTTTCTTTCTTTCTTTCTTTCTTTCTTTCTTTCTTTCTTTTCTTTCTTTCTTTCTTTCTTTCTTTCTTTCTTTCTTTCTTTCTTTCTTTTCTTTCTTTCTTTTCTTTCTTTCTTTTCTTTCTTTCTTTCTTTCTCTTTCTTTCTTTCTTTCTTTCTTTCTTTCTTTCTTTCTTTCTTTCTTTCTTTCTTTCTTTCTTTCTTTCTTTCTTTCTTTCTTTCTTTCTTTCTTTCTTTCTTTCTTTCTTTCTTTCTTTCTTTCTTTCTTTCTTTCTTTCTGTTTGTCTGTCTGTCTGTCTGATTTCTTTCTTTCTTTCTGTCTGTCTGTCTGCCTGCCTGATTTCTTTCTTTCTTTCTTTCTTTCTTTCTTTCTTTCTTTCTTTCTTTCTTTCTTTCTTTCTTTCTTTCTTTCTTTCTTTCTTTCTTTTTTTCTTTCTTTCTTTCTTTCTTTCTTTTTTTCTTTCTTTCTTTCTTTTTTCTTTCTTTTTCTTTCTTTATTTCTTTCTTTCTTTTTCTTTCTTTCTTTCTTTCTTTCTTTCTTTCTTTCTTTCTTTCTTTCTTTCTTTCTTCTTTCTTTCTTTCTTTCTTTCTTTCTTTCTTTCTTTCTTTCTTTCTTTCTTTCTTTCTTTCTTTCTTTCTTTCTTTCTTTCTGTTTGTCTGTCTGTCTGTCTGTCTGATTTCTTTCTTTCTTTCTGTTTGTCTGTCTGTCTGTCTGATTTCTTTCTTTCTGCCTGTCTGTCTGTCTGTCTGTCTGTCTGTCTGTCTGTCTGTCTGATTTCTTTCTTTCTTTCTGTCTGTCTGTCTGCCTGCCTGATTTCTTTCTTTCTTTCTTTCTTTCTTTCTTTCTTTCTTTCTTTCTTTCTTTCTTTCTTTCTTTCTTTCTTTCTTTCTTTCTTTCTTTCTTTCTTTCTTTCTTTCTTTCTTTCTTTCTTTCTTTCTTTCTTTCTTTCTTTCTGTTTGTCTGTCTGTCTGTCTGATTTATTTCTTTCTTTCTGTCTACCTTTCGGTTTGTTTGTCTGTCTGTCTGTCTGTCTGTCTTTCTTTCTTTTTCTCGTCGATTCATTCGCGTTTGTTTTCTATCATTTTAGATTTGCATTTCATTATATTCACATGGTGTTTATTAGAATCTGTTGATGTTTAGAGATTTATTAGTTTGCTCCTCATTTGCGAAATCCAAACCGTGCTGTTATCTGATAATAAAAAAGGAAACGCTTCCACTGCTACCATGGTCCACTGCTTTAGTCTGCAAAAAAAAAAAACTAATAAAATTAATTTCTTCTTTTTCATCTGTCTATTCTCCCCACATGAACACACATATGTCTATCAGTTCTCCCCACATGAACACGCATCTGTCTGTCTCTTCTCTGTCTACCTTTCGGTTTGTTTGTACTCTCTGTCTGTCCCCATGAACACACATCTATCTGTCTATTCTCCCCACATGAACACACATATGTCTATCAGTTCTCCCCACATGAACACACATCTGTCTTTCAGTACTCCCCCCATGAACACACATGTATCTGTCTATTCTCCCCACATGAACACACATATGTCTATCAGTTCTCCCCACATGAACACACATCTGTCTTTCTGTACTCCCCCCATGAACACACATCTATCTGTCTATTCTCCCCACATGAACACACATATGTCTATCAGTTCTCCCCACATGAACACACATCTGTCTTTCTGTACTCCCCCCATGAACACACATCTATCTGTCTATTCTCCCCACATGAACACACATATGTCTATCAGTTCTCCCCACATGAACACACATCTGTCTTTCTGAACTCCCCCCATGAACACACATCTGTCTTTCTGTACTCCCCCCATGAACACACATCTATCTGTCCGATTTTCAGTTTGTTGATCAGATGATACTTGAGTCAGCAATGGCCGGTTCTTAGTCTGAACATTAGCAGTTCTGTCCAGCCCACACACTCAGTGTTCGAGAAGAAAGCAAATGAGCTGGACAGGTACTCATATCACGTGACAAGCCAGGTGTAATATTGTGAATAATCTATTTTTAATGAAACACTTCCCGATTTTACACTTCTTCCTGTAGCTAACTTGTCAATCAATTCAGTAATCAGCTTACAGGTTTTGAGATGTCTTAAAAAAGTGCAGAACAATCGTAAACAGGCTGTACCCATGTGACTGTTTTGTACGAATGTGTATGTACGTATATATATATATGGGTGTGTGTATCATCATTTTCCTTTGCGCCCCTCACGGAGCATAGAGCTACCACTACAGCTGGTCCCCTTGCAGGAAGCCTGCACGAAGCATTCACATGCTTTTGTAGCTGTGGTTTCTGTGGCAATTTGTTTTAAATGATGAGGTTGCCAGCCCCATGCACAACCTCATATTAGTGGCCTTGTACGACATGCCTGGGGGTGCAGTAGGTCTGCTATATAATTCAGTTATGTTGAATGTTAACCTGTAGATATTGCCGTAGGGGAGTAAAGTGATAGAGATTGCAACATACTAGCATTAAGACCTACAAGCTGAGAGAGCCAGAAGTGAAGACCAGATATCAGGGGCTTATTGCTACAGCAGTGAGAAACACAGAACAACAACCTGAAGACCTGGAAACACTCTGGCTGAAATTCAAGGACATCATAAAGACAGCTGCAGCAGAAACATGTGGTGAAGTTCGACTTGGGAACAAGAGAAAGAGGACACCTTGGTGGACAGATGAGGTTAAAGAGAAAATAAGAGAGAAGAAAAAGGCATGGAAACAATACTTAGGAGCTAAAAACACAGCAGGAAAAACAGAGAAATATAGAGAATATATGATAGAACAGAAGCAAAGAACAAGGTGCTAGCAGCAAAACAGAAGTCCTGGGAAAAATTAGGAGAAAAGCTTGAAAACGATGTGCAAGAAAACCAGAAATTATTCTATAAGACCCTAAAGAATATGAGGAAGGAAAAACAGTGCCCTCTTAAATTTGTAAAGGACAAGCAAGGCACATTGCTTACTGCCCCAAAAGAAGTAATGGCAAGATGGAAAGAATATTTTTCAGAACTCCTGGATGGTGAGTATGGTCAAACATCAGAAATGATAACCACTGGCACAGAAGAGGAAACCAATGGTGATGAATATGACATAAAGATGGGAGAACTGAAGGCAGCACTGGAAAAAATCAAGATGGGCAAAGCAGCAGGACATGATGGCATAACATCAGAAATGGTTAAGTACATGGGAGCAGCAGGCGACCTATTACTCCTAAGGGTCCTACGGGCAGCTTGGTGCAACAAGAACATACCAAAGGATTGGGAGATTACCACAATAACACCGATTTTTAAAAAGGGTGACAACCGACAATGTGGAAGCCATAGAGGCATATCCCTTCTCAGTGTCCCTGGTAAAATCTACTCTAGAATACTGGAGCAGAGACTCAGACGCCTAGCTGAGCCACAACTGGATGAGGTCCAGTGTGGCTTCCAAGCAAATCGAAGTACTCAAGACCTAATTTTCACACTCAGACAGTTGAGTGAAAAGGCTCTTGAGTATAAGAGTGAGATCCATCTTTGCTTCGTAGATCTGGAAAAGGCATATGACAAGGTCCCCTGGAACAAACTCTGGGACTGTTTGGCAAGGAAAAACATTCCAGCACCTCTGATTCATGCTATACAGAGCTTCTACAAGTCTTGCAGAAATTATGTGAGGACGGCAAACTATAAGTCAGAAGAATTCAGGACCACCACTGGTGTAAGACAAGGTGATATCCTGTCACCTTATCTTTTCATACTCTTCATGGACGATGTCATCAAGGCACGTAAGGAGAGGACATGAAAGTATTCAGTGGGGTACTGGAAGATGAGACAGGTCTGTATTTCAGAGCTGGCATTTGCTGATGATGTTGCCTTGATTGCTAAATCAGAGGCACATCTCCAATCCAACCTGCAAGTCTGGAAGGAAGAGCTGGAGAAGATCAAGGTGATCATAAGCAGCTCGAAAACAAAAACCATGGTGATATCACGAGAGGAAAGAAGACATCAGATTAAGCTGGGAGAATAGGTCCTGGAGCAGGTCGACCACTTAAAATACCTTGGAGCAGTCATAGACCGGAAGGGAGGCATCAAAGAAGAGTTGGCTACCCGAAGAGCAGCAGCTGGAAGACTTTTTCAAGCCATAAATCGAGGATTCCTCAGCAAAAGAGAAGTTGGTAAGAAGACGAAGATGGCTGTATACCGCTCCACATATGTCCCAGTCTTGGCGTATGGATGCGAGTCATGGGCAAAGACTACAACCCACAAAAGCCAGATTCAAACCTCAGAAATGAGGTATCTGAGGAAGGTGGTTGAAGTAACAGAAAGAGACATGGTCCGCAACCAGATGATACGTCAAGGTCTCAAAACCCAACTCCTGCCGACCCAAGTAGAACAGTCCCAACTGAGATGGTTTGGCCATGTCTGCAGAATTGGAGAAGATCGGCTACCAATACAAGCATGGGAAACTAAGAGCCAGGGATCCAGACCTCCAGGACGACCCAAAGTCCGCTGGGAGGACAACATTAGACAATCTTTGAAGGACCGAGGACTAGAATGGAACCAGGCCAGGAGGAAGACAGCCGATAGAATAGTACGGCGCTCTCTCTTACAAACCTCTACACCCCACGGTAGAAGGGGAACGAATAAGTAAGTAAGGTTTCTGTGGCAATTTGTTTTAAATGATGAGATTGCAACATACTAGGTCCAGCTTTATGATGTGCGGTTACTGGCATTTTGCCTTCCCCAGCGCAAGCGCAGAGTCAGGTACCCATTTACCTCTAGCGGATGAAAGTTAAGTATATCGGATAAAAGTTAACATATGCAAATAAAAGTTAACTTATGTGGACAAAGTTAATAGTGCGGATAAAAGTAGGAACATTATTTTTTTAAAAGCGAGTGTTTTTTAAAAGAAGCGAGTGTGTAAAGTCACATTTTTTCCTAACCCTCCCTCTCCCTACTGTCACACAACGTCACACAATTTTGACCCCTTCTTTCCCCCTCTCTCTCTCTCTCTCTCTCTCTCTCTCTCTCTCTCTCTCTCACTCACTCACAAACACTGCGTGACGTCATATGTGAACGACCCTTTACGCTTGCTAGCCGAGTAAGGTCAGGTTTTGAAGGAATACATGTATTTCTTTTACGTTTTATAGCCAAGTAAGGTCAGGTTGTGAAGGAATAAATGTATTTCTTTTACGTTTGATAGCCAAGTAAAGTCAGGTTTTGAAGGAATACATGTATTTCTTTTACGCTTGATAGCCGAGCAAAGTCAGGTTTGTGAAGGAATAAAGGTATTTACCTTACGCTCGATAGCCGAGTAAGGTCAAGTGTGTGAAAGAATAAATGTATTTACTTGATATCCGAGCAAGGTCAGGTTTGTGAAGGAATAAATGTATTTACTTTACAATTGCTAGCCGACCAAGGTCAGGTTTGTGAAGGAATAAATGTATTTACTTTACAATTGCTAGCCGACCACGGTCAGGTTTGTGAAGGAATAAATGTATTTACTTTACAATTGCTAGCCGACCAAGGTCAGGTTTGTGAAGGAAAATCATGTCTTTGCCTTACTTTTTTCCAGCTGAACAAAATGATATTTGTAGGTGGAATATAGTATTTGTCTTTCGTTTTGTCATCGGCTTAGATCCTTGTCGTAGTCGGAATAGATGTATTTGCCAGCGGGTATGGCACATGTGATAATCGGAATAAAAGTCCTACAGGAGTGTTATAACTGATATTGACTTCACAAGCTGCCAGATAGAATCGTATATTTTATTTTTAAATTATAGTTTTATCGCGAGTCCTCGCGAGCAATCAATCACGCATGCCTAGGCAAGATTGTGTGTGTGCGCGTGGTGTGTGTGTGTGTGTGTGTGTGTGTGTGTGTGTGTGTGTGTGTGTGTGTGTGTGTGTGTGTGTGTGTGTGTGGTAATGATAGTGTACTACCTAGCAGTAAATTGCTATCCTCTCTATATATATATATAGCTTACCGCAAGCAGCATGAGTGTTGCTATGTGAATGTCACAGAAAACGCAGTGAGACTTGCAAGCAAGGCCAGAACAATCTAGAAATTATGTAAATCTTCTTGTCTGCGGATAATTTCTATCTTCTTGTCAGCGGATAATTTCTCCGATTCTTTGCTGAAAATCTAGCTTCTTCAGTTTTGGTTCCGATATTTTAGATATCTTGATGTTTTTTTCTAAATAATTTAATATTGTCTGTACAATGTTTTGTTTTTCTTTCTTGTTCCGTTTTTCTGCTTCGCATCCAATTTTTTTTTCTTTTCCTATACCTGCTTTTTTCTTTCATCTAATTTTTACTTTCATTTCTTCTTCTTCTTCCCTACTTGTCGCCCTCTTCTTTTTTTTCTTTTTCTTGCGATTTTTCGGAGTTTAACCACCTTTTGTCAAGGCGCGCCCCGCTGAATCTGGAGAAACTGTTATACTAGGATCAGGTCTGTGAGTCGGAGTTGGGAATCGGAATCGTCGAGTCGGTCTTTATTTAGTGTCAATTAATCAATTCCCTTTAGCTCCCCAAGGAGCATAGGCCTTCAACAAACACATGCCAAGTCTTCCTGTCCTTTGCCATCAGCTCAAGTTCTTTCCATGTTTTCCTCATCATTTTCATCTCTGTATCCAGTTCTCTTCTCCTTTTTTTTTTTATCTACCTCTGCCCCTCTTTCACTGTGGATTCCAGAACAAGGACTGCCTTGTAATGCTATCAACAGGTTTCCTCAATGTGTGTCCTATCCATCGCCAGCGTCTTCTTCTCAACTCTTGTTCCACTGGCACTTGTCTGGTTCTTGTCATCAATTCCACATTTGTGACTTTGTCATACCATTTCAGTCCTTCTATTCTACGCAAGCACCCGTTTATAAAAGTCTGTAGCTTTTTGGTTGTTGTTTTTGTTGTTCTCCATGTCTCAGAGCCATACAATAGGACTGACTTGACATTTGAGTTGAAGATTTTTATTTTCGTGTTGGACTTGATTTCTCTTGATCTCCATATATTTCCCAATGCAATGAAAGCTCCTTTTGCTTTTTGTATTCTTATTTTGATATCACTGTCTGTCCCTCCAACTTTGTCTATATTACTGCCAAGATATGTGTACGATTCTACATTCTTTAGTTGTGTTTCTTCAAGTTCAACCTTGTTGTCATTTCTTGCATTTATTCTCATAATCTTTATCTTGTCCCTGTGTATTTTCAGGCCCACTTGTTGTGACCTCTCATCTCATATTTTCAGGCCCACTTGTTGTGACCTCTCATCTCATATTTTCAGGCCCACTTGTTGTAACCTCTCATCTCATATTTTCAGACCCACTTGTTGTGACGTCTCATCGAGAATTCTCATTTTCGTTTTTTAGTGTAGTCGGTAAAAAATGTTCGGACTTCCACTCCGAATTTTATGCCACATGACTATGACTTCCAGCGCCCTTAGTATCGCTGAGCGCCCCATTATCTGGGCCTATTTCCTACCGTGGCACAGTTACTGGGTTCCAGAATCGAAGCCTTGTATCGTAACTCTCCAGTTTATCTATCTCTGCTCATAAGTTAGGGACGGCAAAGGTAGCGAGAAAGCGAACCAGCCACCTCACGTTATAAAGATGCAACTATTATAGTGAAGTCTCGAACACTCCACTCCCGTACAGCTGTTTCTGCTATAGGACCACATTTACCTTTAGCATTGCTTCAATCTCAGTTGTGACAATTTATGTATTTTCTATAATGTTGTTTTTATTTGCTCATTGTCCATGTTGGAATATATATCCCTTATTAATTTTCCATCTTTTCTTTTAGACACATTGGTTCTTTCCATCAGTTCCGCACTGATGATTTTGTCAGACCATTTTAATCCTTCTATTCAACGCAAGCACTCATTTCCTGCCAAGACCGCCGAGTAAAACCCGCATAATTCTCTCAGTGATCGAAATACGATGTGCACTTAGAAACATGATTAAATATGCTTATTTTCATTTCAAATGCATGCACACAATACACCCTATTTGTTTTCTGGCTCTCAAATAAAGCTACATAAAACCTGGCAAATGAATACAGACTTTGCTTTTCCGATATGGCCGATAAATAAGCTGTGCACTTATAATGTGTGCGTCCGATAGGCAAAGTGGTTACAAGGTTTGCTCTTTGCGGGAAAGTTACCGGGTTCCGGTTTCAAAGCCTAGTAGCGTCACTTTCCACAGTACCTAGATTTTATTGGGTACCTGATTCTGCTCTTGAGTTATGGAAGGAATAATCAGCGTGGAAAACCACTGATCACCCCATCTCATAAAAAAGTTGGACCTGTATAGTGAAGTCTCTAACATATCACTCCCCTTCTGCAGTATCAACTGTGGGACTACCTTGACCTTAATTACTATTAATATGAAACAGGACGGTGCATATGAAATTACATATTTTTGTTTATGTTTTTATAAATACTTTTATGCTTTACAAATGCTTCTTTAAAAACCGTGTATTCCATGATTACATTCAAGTAGTTCGAGGTCATGGTTATCCGTGCCTGAGATTCAAATGGAAAAAAGGAACTCAACATCCAAAGGTCATTCGTAGGCTTCACTTCCTTACTCGCTAGCACAAGAACAGTTCAGCGAAGATGACAAAGATAAATGAAAAGTTTTTTGTTGCTGTTGTCATCTCTGCACTGTCCTGACCCATCGACATTGCTAATGTAATGAAACAGTAACAGTCCACCTCTGTACTGTGACGTGCCAAAAAAGCATGGACAATGATTTTGGACATTCGTGTGAGAACTTTTAAAACTATAACTGGTCCGGTATATGGGAACGGGGGAATGCATAGTTTGTCAGTGACATCTTTTTGATCCTTATTCTTTGGTGTTGGCATTACTCAAAACTGCTCAAGTTTATAACATCATAATCATCATCACACTTTTCATTTTAGTTCTTTGTGGAGAATGGGGCAGCGCCGGATTATTCATTAGGCCCATAAGACACGGCCTAGGGCCCCAGACTTATAGGGGTCCCGCGAAAAAAGCAACGGAGTCTTAACGCACAAAGCTCTACAGGAACGGCACGTTCACGTTAGTACGCTCGTGCGTGCAGGTTAATAGTATCTGTATAACAGTTAGTTTATTAGTGACTTCCACCCCGGCTTTTTTCCTCTTTTTTTTTATTACATTTTTTTTACAGGGGCCCGCTACCTTTAAAAAAATCTAGGGGCTGTGATGAATACTTTTGTTTTGTTTTGTTTGACATATTAATAAAAACATTTATCTAAAAGTCAATTCGTTTTTTTTTATAGTTTTACCTTTTAGAAGATTGGAGAGGAGCCCCAGAATATCTTAATAGCTAGGGCCTCCGGAGTTCTTAATCCGGCCCTGGATTGGAGCCTCCATTACAGCTAGTCCCCTTGCAGGAAGCGTGCACCAAATTATTATTGTGTTCTTACAACCGTGGTTTCTGTAGCAATTAATTTAATGTGATAAGGTTGCTAGCCACATACACAGTCTCATATTAATCGCGACTTATGATATGTCTGAGATATCCGTAGTCCTGTTCTGTCTTCATCTTTCACAGATCCCCGCAAACTACACGGGACACAAACTACACGGGACACAAACTACACGGGACACAAACTACACGGGACACAAACTACACGGGACACAAACTACACGGGACACAAACTACACGGGACACAAACTACACGGGACACAAACTACACGGGACACAAACTACACGGGACACAAACTACACGGGACACAAACTACACGGGACACAAACTCATACAACCATCAGCAAACTACACGGGACACAAACTACACGGGACACAAACTACACGGGACACAAACTACACGGGTGTCGTAAATTTATTTTGAGAGAAAAGAGTCGTAGAAATAGTGGTCCGGTTTAGAGTGGAAAATGATGATGGAAAGCTCAGTGATAGAAAATGTAGATATTAAATAGTTGCTTCACAGCGTGCTGGAGGAGAGTAAAGACAGACTTATTTACGACAAATCGCTTCTCTCAATCTTCTCTTCCGCTCTCCTGGTCAAACAATTATTTGCCAGTTTTCCAGACTCGCATCTGCGCGCACACCGATTTGGTGTTTTTCACACACACAGACGATGTAGATACAAACTATATTAAACGAATAGGGGAAAAGTTGGGCTGTGGGTATGTCCAACACCGTACTAAATGAGTTTATGTGATTTTATTCACTTTAAACATCAATCACTAACAAATATCAGGTATTACATAAATTATCATAAGTACACAAATGCAAATAACAAATTTGAGAGGGGTGAAGAAGATTGGTATCGGCTAAGCCCTTCCCGCTTATTAGACAAAGATAAACCCAGTCCAGAGATATATAATATCAGGAACACGGGTACGTTAACCTAACAGTGAAGTTAATTACTCTGAAAAGAGGTGTTACCAAATTAGTTATGGTGGTAGACAAAAAATACTGTTATCCCAACTGGTGTCTTCCCTTTACTAAGCAAAGAAAAAAAAGGGGGGGGGGGGGGGTGAAACAGAGTTAACAAATTATCCCACTAAAGGAACAATGCCGGGTATACAGAAAACGTATTACCCGGTAGGCAAGTTAACAAATGGTTTGTTGCAAAAAAATTAAATCTCCTGTCATTCATACACACTGTGCGGATCCACACTCATATACACCACATACTTACCGAGTTGCAGCATCAGACAATCCCTTAGAATGATAAACACAATAATTAACTCTTGACGTAAGACAACTGTCTAGTCCTTCTATGTCCCGCCCCAGATAATGCGAGGATTCACTGAGAGCAAATATTCCCGCTTATCGCCGGACTTGAAGTTCTAAGAGTTCTTGTGTTTTATTATAAAGAAACGAGTCTATGGGATGGCACTGACGCAGTTCGACATAGGGGTGAAAAATGAGGTGATGGTATAATCCTTCACTGCGTGATGATAGTCACTGACCGGGAAAGTTTTTTTTAATCCAGTGAGGAAAAACTCTGCTCGGTCACAGTCAGGTAAATCGGTAATCTCTCACAATAGTGGCACTGTTCATCTCCCAGTTTATCAGATTTATCTTACAGATTTAATTTGATGATAATAATCAAATGATCTTGGGTAGGCTTTCTTTCATGTAATTATGTTAGCTAGGCCGTACCGGACCACCACAAGATTTACTTTAAAAAAATGTCTCATCAAACTGTCTGGAAGTTTAAGAACCGAGTATGGAAACTCTGAAGATTTCGTTATTGCTGGGATTGCAAAAGGTGATCAATCTAGAGAAAAAGATAGAAAACCCATAACAACATAATCATACTTTAAAACAAATAATCTTCTAAGCGCGCGATAAATTTCCCGTTAAGCCTATTATACACTCGAGTATTTAATTATGTATTTAATAAACACTGCGCGAGTTCTAGTGGTTAAATCACACATCTATAAATATAGGACTTAACTAAATTTATTAATTATAAATTCCTTCGCGACTTTAAAAGTTAATTTAAGCATCTATTATCTTTTTTGAAATAATATAATAGATAGATCATTTATATTTACAACTGGAACTATTGAGACGGTTTTAATTTAATAGGTTTAAATTAACACAAAATCCAATGAAATATAAATGAATGAACTAGACCACTGATCACTTTAACAATATATATATTACCGCTTTGCACAGAAATAGAATTCACTGCAAATAAAATGAAAATCCCATGGGATAATCTAGCAAGATTTCAAATATCGCTAGTGCTACTAAATCAAGTTCTGGCCAGCGAATGATAACGTGTCTAAGTCTTGATGGTCTATTTTAGCTAAAAATGGAATGTAAGTTGAGTGGGACATGATAAACTTGACAGCTTATTTGATCTCACGAACGATTTTGGGGATCTGACCGCCAAAATCAAGGGGAAAAGCCGCCCCCTGGTCTTCGTATCCGCTCGCTGCTGCCCGTTTTCGGCTTTCCCCCATTCGCTCGGTTTGCGATTGACACCTAGACGCGAAATTAGCGGCAAGCAACTGCGTCTCGTATCAGGGACCACTACTGTCTTTGATAACGCCGATAGTCTCCCCTGAAATCCCTCAGTCTGTCTCTTTGATCTCGTGCCGCATGCTAATGAGTCCCGGTGGAATGAGTTCTGGCAAACGAAAAGTTACAACAAATGTTCAGGGGTTCTAATGTTATGAAAAGCTAAAAGTCCCTTTAAATCATCCATCATATCAGGGAGAATTCACTTGTCAAACTAGACGTACGTCACAATCGTCCCCACTTTTAGACATGAAACCATTTTTCATGTTTCATTTTTTGACAATGGTGGTGACCTGATTGGTGATTTTAGGATGAGTGGTATCTTCAGTTTGCTCTTCTTCCTCTGTAGACCAGTTTCTACTCAGGAAATCAGCCCCGACATTCTGTCTTCCCGGAATATATTCCACTTTGAAAGAATAAACGCTTAAAGAAGCGCCCAACGCATGATCCTTGCGTTAAATTCTTTATTGGCACCAAGAAATGCTAACGGAGCGTGGTCTGTTTGCACCGTGAAAGATGTACCATAAAGAAACTCATGATGGCGTCTGATACCGTCAATCAGAGCAAGACATTCCCTTTCAACTACGCTGTAGTTCCGTTCCGCTTTATTTAATTTCCGACTGCCATAGGCAACTGGAAATAGCATGTTCAGGTCACTGTCATCGGCTTGAAGCAGTGTTGACCCGATGCCCTGACCTGACGCGTCGACTCTCAGTACAAAAGGTTTCTTGAGGTCAGGCAACCTCAAAATGGGGTATGCAGACAACTGTCCTTTCAAAGTGCTATACGCGTGTTCGCACTTTTGATCCCATATGACCTTATCAGGACAACCTTTCTTTGTGAGGTCAGTCAGAGGTGCCGTCAGTCCGTTGAAGTTCTGGATGTACTTCTGATAGTATGCACATAGCGATATGAAGGAACGTACGTCTTTCTTCGTTCGGGGTCTTTTTGCTGCCATTATTTTCTCCACGTTCTTCTTAATAGGCCAACTGCATCCGTGAGAAATAGTGTGCCCCAGGAAGTCTAACTGTTTAAACCCGATGAGACATTTGCTAGGTCTGGCTGTGAGACCCGTTTCCTGTAGTCTCCTGAGGAGCATAGCAACCGTAGCAATATGTTCTTCATAGGTTTCCGATGCAATTAAGATGTCATCCATGAAATTATGGATATGGGGACTTTGCAAAGGTTGTAGAAGCTTCCTCATCATCCTGGTGAACACTCCTGGTGCGTTATGCAAACCGAACGGCATCACGTTAAATGTGTAATGTCCTTCACTAGTGCTGAAAGCTAACAAAGGTTTAATTTCCTCCTTGACTGGTATTTGATAATAACCTTTGCTGAGGTCAATCTTGGAGAAGATCTTTGCTTTGCTGAGCTTGGTGAACAACTCAGAAACAGTTTGGAGAGGTTCGGGCTGGAATTCCGTTACCGCGTTTAGCAACCTGTAATCAATGCACAGCCGAACTTCCTTATTGGGCTTCTGCAACAGCACTACACTCGAGCTGTAAGGAGATGTAGACTCACTGATAATTCCTGCCTGACGCAGCTTGTCTATTTCTCCGCGAAGTGCATCAGCTTTAGCGTACGGGATGGGGTAAACTCTGGTTTGAACAGGGGTGTCGTTTGTTAATTTCATATCAAATTCAATGAGATTTGTTCGACCAGGTACATCCGTTAAGACTGCACTGTACTGTTTTAGTAGAGCCCTGGTTTCTGTTTGTTGTTCTGGTGAGAGATTGTCGCCGAACTTGACATCTTTAAAGGATTCTGTGGGTTGCAATGGATACTCCATGCAACCATCATCATCTTCCTCGTCTTCCGTTGCTATGGCGACAGCCAGGAGATGCTCGGAGGATGGCACCGGTCTTTCCAAATATTTCTTTAGCAGATTTATGTGGAAGACCTTCTCCTTTCCTTTGATGGAGATCTTGTAGTTGGTACGTGAGATCTTTTTAAGGACGGTAAACGGTCCTTGCCATCCGATGCGAAGTTTATTGCTTCCGGTTGGAAGTAGCAATAGGACTTTCTCCCCTGGTTGTAGTTTCTCTCTCTTTTGCAGCTTTGTTGTATCTTTTAGTAATTTTAGCGCGGGCTTTCTTAAGGTTGGTAGTAGCTAGATCCCATCCTAGCTTTAGCCTTTCCTTGAGCTCAGATACATACTTGCTTGCAGAGACGACTGTCTCGTCAGCCTTCTGGTCTGTCAGGGACCGAAGTAAGGCTTCTAGTGGCCCCTTAATAGGTCTGCCAAATAAAAGTGTAGCTGGCGCAAAACCCGTAGACGCTTGGGGTACCTCTCGGTAGGCGAATAAGGCAGCCGATATATATTGGTCCCAGTCTTCCGGTTTCTCCTGACCCAGCTTACGTACATCATGGTGAGGGTACCGTTAAAACGTTCCACGAGCCCATTTCCGGCCGGATGGTAGGGACTTGTGTGGATATGTTTGGCCCTCAAGATCTTAAAGATCTCCTCCATTAACAGGCTACGGAATTGGGATCCATTGTCCGTCAAAACTTGTTGAGGGAATCCCAACCGTGTAAAAATTTGCACAAGGGCTTCTGCGACATGCTTGGAATTAGTGCATGGTAGCGGTACGGCTTCGGCCCACATAGTGCAAGTGTCAACTAAGGTCAGGATGAACCTGTTCCTTCTTTTGGTCTTTTCCAGGGGACCAATAATGTCGACAGCAACCCGTTCAAATGGAGTCCCTACTATTGGCATTTGCCCCATAGGTACTGGGGGTGTCAAGTGCTTGGGTGCTACCCGTTGGCACTGGGCGCAGGATTTCACATACCTGACAATGTCAGAGTTCATTCCTGGCCACCAATAGTGGTTTTTATTCGCTGAATAGTGGCGTTTTGTCCCATATGTCCGCTAAAGGGAAGAGAGTGCCCCATTTCTAAGATCTGGTTTCTGTACTGCGTCGGTACTAGGAGCTGGTTATTCCCCGTGTCCGGGTTGCCCGTTCTACGATACAATACACCATCCTTAGAAAAGATGTCTCCGTTGTGTCTGGGGTCCTTAGCCATGGGCAGTTTTTTAAAGCAGGGCGCCAGAGTAGGGTCCTTTTGTTGCGCCTCCTTCAGTTCATTTGGCAACAAGTTTGGCGCAGGCTCCCTCTCCTTCTTGGCTTGCCCTCTTGTGGTTACTGCTGCCACAATCGGCTCCTTAGGTCTCCCAATGAACACATATCTACATCCCAGGATAACTGGGTAGATCGGATCATCCATTATGGCCGCTTTAATAACTCCTCTGACAAAGTCAGAGTGTATTTCTACCAGTGCGATAGGAAGCGTCCTGGGTGCATCACTCCTGAAAACTCCACTAAGTTTGACGGTTTCCTCTGTCTCCTGACCGGGTTTGACTAGGTGCCTAGCGACAATACAATCAAAACTTAATCCAGTGTCAAAAAGACAAGTAGTAGAGGTACCGTTCAAAATTACAGTTCCTCGAGTTGAGGGTCGGTCCCCCTCAGGTTGAGAATCACTGACATTGACTCTACCTTTCGAGGCTGTATGCAAACATCCAATGCGGTTTGCACCGGTTTGTTTGCCCTGATCAGACGTTCCTGGTGTAGGGGTCTTCCCTTTTCCTTGACCTTGGTGGCCGCGCTGCCACGTAGGCTTGTTGGGTTGATCAGAATTGTTGTTGGGGGGTATCGGGTTTTGTAGAATTTCGATTTTTCCTGGGGAGGTTTCTGGGTATTGTTATCTCGTTGGTTATAATGTTGAGAGGAAGTGGAAGAATAGGATGCCTGCTCTAGATTCTGTTTTCGAGATGGCTCATCGGTGGGTTTACGTTTAGTGCTGGGAAGTTCGGCCATTGCATTGCTATAGCGTTCGGCTTTATTGAGTATGTCTTCAAGCCTGACTGCCCCCTGTTCAGCCAAAAATCTACGAGTTTCATTCGACAAAGTGGATTTTATCTGCTCCACAAGAACAAGTTCGAGGAGTCCCTCATATGAAAGAGGTAGGTCAGATAATTCAATGCACTTTGTCAGATAACCCGTGAGACGTGAAGAGAACTGGGGAAATGTTTCCGTGCTCTCTTTTCGGCTGTTTCTGAACAACTGCAGAAACTTTCGGGCAGTCATCTCAAACTGCTGTAGTAAGGCCTTCTTCAACAGGTCATAATCATGTTGATTCGGTCCCAGCTTTGTGTACACGTCATAAGCATTGCCTTTCAGTGACGTTGAAAGTTTGAGCGCCCAGCGGGTACTCTCTAACCCATAAAGATTCGCGAGTCTCTCGAATTTTTCTAGGTAGCTGTCAATTTTTTCGTTAGGGCTAGGAAAAGATTCTAAAGAAAACGACATAGCAGTTAATTGGGCAGACTGAGTGCTGGAGAGATCCATTGTTTGAGACTGGGGCGAAGACGGCTCTCCATTATTTGAAGTAGAGGCACTCCGACTCTCTAAAGCCTTGAGCGCTAATTCATGCTGTCTTTCCTTGTCTCTCTCTTCGCGTTGTCTCTCCTTCTCTCTTTCCCTGCGGGCGTCCATCTCTGCCTCAATTTTCTTCTGCTCCAATTGACGATCGTCCGCTTCTTTCTTCCTAGCTTCTGCCCTCTCTTCCTCCGCGTCATACCTTTGAAGTTCCTGGTTGATAAACAGATTCGCAGCTTCTGTGTCTAGTCCTGAGTCCTTGGCCTCTTGCCTCAAAAGGGATCTTATCCTAATTCTCTCTGCCATTGTCAAAGAACTGGATGCTTCTAAGACTAGAGAATAGTAAGATGGAACAAGAAGGGGAAAACTCAAAGCCGCTACGAAAAAAAAACCAAAGTAAAAAAAAATTTACTTGAGTTACCTCCTACCTGTACTGTGCAAACTTATCGCTGCTATTATCTGGCAATTAAGGCTCTAAACGCAAGCGACTATGCCACTAAATGGTAAGTTACACTGGAAAAGAATCTACTTTTACTAACAGTAGAGAAAAATTTAAATTAAAACAATTTAAAAGGAAAAAAAAAAAATTTTTTTTCTCCCCCTAACTTTTAAATCTCTGACAACAAACTCCGTCCCTAAAGTCAATTATTGAGATGAGACGTTGTTAACTTAATTTTTAAAAATCAGAACAATCCGTCTTTAGCTAAGCTCAACTCTTTTTAACTTCAAAAACCTTAGTGACTGTAAAACAATCACGCAATCCCAGCAACTCTTATAAAGAAAGAAATTGAATTATCTCCGCCAGAGGATAATTAAAATAGCAAATATTTTTGTTTATCTGTACTTTCTACTGCTGTGGAGAGAAAACAACCTGTAAATATGCTGTGTGGACAACCCAAATACTTAAAGAACGTTTGTCTAGGGGTGTAATTATTTATTTATTTCCCTAATTCACAAGACAAATCATTCACACTCTACCTAGTTAGACCCAGACTAAATCAGACTCAAAATATCTTTAACCCGGCTATGCGATTGCCTCAAATGTAGCTCAAGATCCCAGAACCAGCCCACAAATATGTGTGCATCAAATGTATCTCAAAATAATCCCGGCGAGCCAGCCAAATATTGTCGTAAATTTATTTTGAGAGAAAAGAGTCGTAGAAATAGTGGTCCGGTTTAGAGTGGAAAATGATGATGGAAAGCTCAGTGATAGAAAATGTAGATATTAAATAGTTGCTTCACAGCGTGCTGGAGGAGAGTAAAGACAGACTTATTTACGACAAATCGCTTCTCTCAATCTTCTCTTCCGCTCTCCTGGTCAAACAATTATTTGCCAGTTTTCCAGACTCGCATCTGCGCGCACACCGATTTGGTGTTTTTCACACACACAGACGATGTAGATACAAACTATATTAAACGAATAGGGGAAAAGTTGGGCTTTGGGTATATCCAACACAGAACTAAATGAGTTTATGTGATTTTATTCACTTTAAACATCAATCACTAACAAATATCAGGTATTACATAAATTATCATAAGTACACAAATGCAAATAACAAATTTGGGAGGGGTGAAGAAGATTGGTATCGACTAAGCCCTTCCCGCTTATTAGACAAAGATAAACCCAGTCCAGAGATAGATAATATCAGGAACACGGGTACGTTAACCTAACAGTGAAGTTAATTACTCTGAAAAGAGGTGTTACCAAATTAGTTATGGTGGTAGACAAAAAATACTGTTATCCCAACTGGTGTCTTCCCTTTACTAAGCAAAGAAAAAAAAGGGGGGGGGGGGGGGGATGAAACAGAGTTAACAAATTATCCCACTAAAGGAACAATGCCGGGTATACAGAAAAACGTATTACCCGGTAGGCAAGTTAACAAATGGTTTGTTGCAAAAAAATTAAATCTCCTGTCATTCATACACACTGTGCGGATCCACACTCATATACACCACACACTTACCGAGTTGCAGCATCAGACAATCCCTTAGAATGATAAACACAATAATTAACTCTTGACGTATGACAACTGTCTAGTCCTTCTATGTCCCGCCCCAGATAATGCGAGGATTCACTGAGAGCAAATATTCCCGCTTATCGCCGGACTTGAAGTTCTAAGAGTTCTTGTGTTTCTTTATAATAAAACGAGTCTATGGGATGGCACTGACGCAGTTCGACATAGGGGTGAAAAATGAGGTGATGGTATAATCCTTCACTGCGTGATGATAGTCACTGACCGGGAAAGTTTTTTTTAATCCAGTGAGGAAAAACTCTGCTCGGTCACAGTCAGGTAAATCGGTAATCTCTCACAATAGAGCAGTAATAAATCTATCGCACAATAGTGGCACTGTTCATCTTCCAGTTTATCTTACAGATTTAATTTGATGATAATAATCAAATGATCTTGGGTAGGCTTTCTTTCATGTAATTGTTAGCTAGGCCGTACCGGACCTGGACCACCACAAGATTTACTTTAAAAAAATGTCTCATCAAACTGTCTGGAAGTTTAAGAACCGAGTATGGAAACTCTGAAAGATTTCGTTATTGCTGGGATTGCAAAAGGTGATCAATCTAGAGAAAAAGATAGAAAACCCATAACAACATAATCATACTTTAAAACAAATAATCTTCTAAGCGCGCGATAAATTTCCCGTTAAGCCTATTATACACTCGAGTATTTAATTATGTATTTAATAAACACTGCGCGAGTTCTAGTGGTTAAATCACACATCTATAAATATAGGACTTAACTAAATTTATTAATTATAAATTCCTTCGCGACTTTAAAAGTTAATTTAAGCATCTATTATCTTTTGAAATAATATAATAGATAAATCATTATATTTACAACTGGAACTATTGAGACGGTTTAATTTAATAGGTTTAAATTAACACAAAATCCAATGAAATATAATGAATGAACTAGACCACTGATCACTTTACACAATATATATATATTACCGCTTTGCACAGAAATAGAATTCACTGCAAATAAAATGAAAATCCATGGGATAATCTAGCAAGATTTCAAATATCGCTAGTGCTAATATCAAGTTCTGGCCAGCGAATGATAACGTGTCTAGTCTTGATGGTCTATTTAGCTAAAATGGAATGTAAGTTGAGTGGGACATGATAAACTTGACAGCTTATTTGATCTCACGAACGATTTGGGGATCTGACCGCCAAATCAAGGGAAGAAGCCGCCCCCTGGTCTTCGTATCCGCTCGCTGCTGCCCGTTTCGGCTTTCCCCCGTTCGCTCGGTTGCGATTGACACCTAGACGCGAAATTAGCGGCAAGCAACTGCGTCTCGTATCAGGGACCACTACTGTCTTTGATAACGCCGATAGTCTCCCCTGAAATCCCTCAGTCTGTCTCTTTGATCTCGTGCCGCATGCTAAATGAGTCCCGGTGGAATGAGTTCTGGCAAACGAAAAGTTACAACAATTGTTCAGGGGTTCTAATGTTATGAAAAGCTAAAAGTCCCTTTAAATCATCCATCATATCAGGGAGAATTCACTTGTCAAACTAGACGTACGTCACAACGGGACACAAACTACATGGGACACAAACTACACGGGACACAAACTACACGGGACACAAACTCATACAACCATCAGCAAACTACACGGGACACAAACTACACGGGACACAAACTACACGGGACACAAACTACACGGGACACAAACTACACGGGACACAAACTACACGGGACACAAACTACACGGGACACAAACTCATACAACCATCAGCAAACTACACGGGACACAAACTACACGGGACACAAACTACACGGGACACAAACTACACGGGACACAAACTACACGGGACACAAACTACACGGGACACAAACTCATACAACCATCAGCAAACTACACGGGACACAAACTACACGGGACACAAACTACACGGGACACAAACTACACGGGACACAAACTACATGGGACGCAAACTACACGGGACACAAACTCATACAACCATCAGCAAACTACACGGGACAAAAACTCATACAACCATCAGCAAACTACACGGGACACAAACTACACGGGAGACAAAGTCATACAACCATTAGCAAACTACACGGGACACAAACTACACGGGACACAAACTACACGGGACACAAACTCATACAACCATCAGCAAACTACACGGGACACAAACTACACGGGACACAAACTACACGGGACACAAACTACACGGGACACAAACTCATACAACCATCAGCAAACTACACGGGACACAAACTACAGGGACACAAACTACACGGGACACAAACTACACGGGACACAAACTACACGGGACACAAACTCATACAACCATCAGCAAACTACACGGGACACAAACTCATACAACCATCAGCAAACTACACGGGACACAAACTCATACAACCATCAGCAAACTACACGGGACACAAACTCACACAACCATCAGCAAACTACACGGGACACAAACTACACGGGACACAAACTATACGTGACACAAACTACACGGGACACAAACTACACGGGACACAAACTCACACAACCATCAGCAAACTACACGGGACACAAACTACACGGGACACAAACTATACGTGACACAAACTACACGGGACACAAACTACACGGGACACAAAGTGATACAACCATCAGCAAACTACACGGGACACAAACTACACGGGACACAAACTACACGGGACACAAACTCATACAACCATCAGCAAACTACACGGGACACAAACTACACGGGACACAAACTACACGGGACACAAACTATACGGTACACAAACTACACGGGACACAAACTCATACAACCATCAACAAACTACACAGGACACAAACTCATACAACCATCAGCAAACTACACGGGACACAAACTCATACAACCATCAACAAACTACACAGGACACAAACTCATACAACCATCAGCAAACTATACGGGACACAAACTCATACAACCATCAGCAAACTACACGGGACACAAACTCATACAACCATCAGCAAACTACACGGGACACAAACTACACGGGACACAAACTACACGGGACACAAACTACACGGGACACAAACTCATACAACCATCAGCAAACTACACGGGACACAAACTCATACAACCATCAGCAAACTACACGGGACACAAACTACACGGGACACAAACTATACGGGACACAAACTACACGGGACACAAACTACACAGGACACAAACTACACGGGACACAAACTACACGGGACAAAAACTCATACAACCATCAGCAAACTACACGGGACACAAACTACACGGGACACAAACTACACGGGGCACAAACTACACGGGACACAAACTCATACAACCATCAGCAAACTACACGGGGCACAAACTCATACAACCATCAGGAAACTACACGGGACACAAACTACACGGGACACAAACTCATACAACCATCAGCAAACTACACGGGACACAAACTCATACAACCATCAGCAAACTACACGGGACACAAACTCATACAACCATCAGCAAACTACACGAGACACAAACTACACGGGACACAAGTCATACAACCATCAGCAAACTACACGGGACACAAACTACACGGGACACAAACTACACGGGACACAAACTCATACAACCATCAGCAAACTACACGGGGCACAAACTCATACAACCATCAGGAAACTACACGGGACACAAACTACACGGGACACAAACTCATACAACCATCAGCAAACTACACGGGACACAAACTCATACAACCATCAGCAAACTACACGAGACACAAACTACACGGGACACAAGTCATACAACCATCAGCAAACTACACGGGACACAAGTCATACAACCATCAGCAAACTACACGGGACACAAGTCATACAACCATCAGCAAACTACACGGGACACAAACTCATACAACCATCAGCAAACTACACGGGACACAAACTACACGGGACACAAACTCATACAACCATCAGCAAGCTACACGGGACACAAACTACACGGGACACAAACTCATACAACCATCAGCAAACTACACGGGACACAAACTACACGGGACACAAACTCATACAACCATCAGCAAACTACACGGGACACAAACTACACGGGACACAAACTACACGGGACACAAACTACACGGGACACAAACTCATACAACCATCAGCAAACTACACGGGACACAAACTACACGGGACACAAACTCATACAACCATCAGCAAACTACACGGGACACAAACTACACGGGACACAAACTCATACAACCATCAGCAAACTACACGGGACACAAACTCATACAACCATCAGCAAACTACACGGGACACAAACTCATACAACCATCAGCAAACTACACGGGACACAAACTCATACAACCATCAGCAAACTACACGGGACACAAACTACACGGGACACAAACTCATACAACCATCAGCAAACTACACGGGACACAAACTACACGGGACACAACCTCATACAACCATCAGCAAACTACACGGGACACAAACTACACGGGACACAACCTCATACAACCATCAGCAAACTACACGAGACACAAACTACACGGGACACAACTCATACAACCATCAGCAAACTACACGAGACACAACCTCATACAACCATCAGCAAACTACACGAGACACAAACTACACGGGACACAACTCATACAACCATCAGCAAACTACACGAGACACAACCTCATACAACCATCAGCAAACTACACGGGACACAAACTACACGGGACACAACCTCATACAACCATCAGCAAACTACACGGGACACAAACTACACGGGACACAACCTCATACAACCATCAGCAAACTACACGAGACACAAACTACACGGGACACAACCTCATACAACCATCAGCAAACTACACGGGACACAAACTACACGGGACACAACCTCATACAACCATCAGCAAACTACACGGGACACAAACTACACGGGACACAACCTCATACAACCATCAGCAAACTACACGGGACACAAACTACACGGGACACAACCTCATACAACCATCAGCAAACTACACGGGACACAAACTACACGGGACACAAACTACACGGGACACAAACTACACGGGACACAAACTACACGGGACACAAACTCATACAACCATCAGCAAACTACACGAGACACAAACTACACGGGACACAACTCATACAACCATCAGCAAACTACACGAGACACAAACTACACGGGACACAACTCATACAACCATCAGCAAACTACACGGGACACAACCTCATACAACCATCAACAAACTACACGGGACACAACCTCATACAACCATCAACAAAATGCAGAGTGCACATTCTATGAAAATTATAAAGACAATGAGTAAAAAAAAAGACAACTAAATATACAGTTACACGCATGAGAAGCCACAACATATAATCTCAAATGTTTATTGGACGGAGACACTGAAAAGGCGAACCGGAGAGGCGGTTTTTATTACAAGAACTTCTGCACCAGACAGCGATGAGGATTTATCGCTGATGTGACTTGCGTATTTGGGTTGTGTCTATTTTTGACATTTACATCAGTACACACAAAATATACTGATGTAAGTGAAAATGGAGGAAGCAGAGAAGCGAGAAAAAATCTGGACAGAATTGGACTGGCCTACACAAGACATGCTTTTGAGGAAAGAGTTTGTTAACCGTTAGTCGCTTCGAGAATGTTTATGAAAATAAGACAAACGAAGAATATTGGAGATGTGTTAAATGCTGATAATGATGACAAGCTGCCATCTTCACATCGAACGTCTGTTGTAGTAGATCACCAACGTCTTCTGTCGTCTGCCTAGATGGCACCTTCTGATAGGCTCTGTCAGGTCCATCTGTTAATGTTATCTTCCCACATACAGCGCTGTCTTCATCTTGGTTGTTTCCCTTTAATTTGTTCTACCATTATGATATTTAGCGGGGAGCCGCGCTGGTGTAATGGCTACGACGTTGTACTGGCGACCAGGTGTTCATGGTTCAAACCCGGCCGTCGGCGTTTGAAGAAATGTTTACGACCGGAAATTTGACTGAATAATCTGAACGGCTCCTGCACATAAATCCCGTGTGGATGGGAAGGAGCGAAGCTCCTGACCGGGTTGGAAGGAAAGTCCACTGACCCCCCAGCCTCGCAATGACATGTCATTGGGCCGAAAGAGCTCGAAAGCTCGAGTGCCGCTGGTTATAGAAAAAAAAATGATATTTAGCTCATGCATACACTCATTCATACAGATTCGATTCCATTCATACATAAACTCATAGACAACCTCACGCATACAGAAACTCATAGACAACCTCACGCATACAGAAACTCATAGACAACCTCACGCATACAGAAACTCATAGACAACCTCACGCATACAGAAACTCATAGACAACCTCACGCATACATAAACTCATAGACAACCTCACGCATACAGAAACACACCAATTTATACACATACTCACAAATAACCTCACGCACACTTACATAATCTCCCCAGTTTACACATACTTACACTCAGCTTCGCTCAAACATGTGCACAAATCTCACTTATTAATATTGGAACTTACTCACGCACAACCTCACCCATCTCCATACAAGGACTCACCTATTCATATTGGAACTTACTCACACACAACCTCACCCATGTCCATTCAAGGAACCACATATTCATACTGGAAATAACTCACGCACAACCTCAACCATCTCCATACAAGGACTCACCTATTCATATTGGAACTTACTCACACACGACCTCTCACATCTACATACAAGGACTCACCTATTCATATTGGAACTTACTCACGCACAACCTCTCACATCTACATACAAGGACTCACCTATTCATATTGGAACTTACTCACACACGACCTCTCACATCTACATACAAGGACTCACCTATTCATATTGGAACTTACTCACGCACAACCTGTCACATCTACATACAAGGACTCACCTATTCATATTGGAACTTACTCACGCACAACCTCTCACATCTACATACAAGGACTCACCTATTCATATTGGAACTTACTCACACACAACCTCACACATCTACATACAAGGACTCACCTACTCACACATAACCTCTCACATCTACATACAAGGACTCACCTACTCACACACAACCTCACACATCTACATACAAGGACTCACCTACTCACACACAACCTCTCACATCTACATACAAGGACTCACCTACTCACACAACCTCCCACATCTACATACAAGGACTCACCTACTCACACATAACCTCTCACATCTACATACAAGGACTCACCTACTCACACACAACCTCACACATCTACATACAAGGACTCACCTACTCACACACAACCTCACACATCTACATACAAGGACTCACCTACTCACACACAACCTCACACATCTACATACAAGGACTCACCTACTCACACACAACCTCATACATCTACATACAAGGACTCACCTACTCACACACAACCTCTCACATCTACATACAAGGACTCACCTACTCACACACAACCTCACACATCTACATACAAGGACTCACCTACACATACACATCCTCATTATTGCTCTATAGCTCCATAAGGAGCATATGTATTTGATAAACTAATACCAAGTCCTTCTGTCCCGTGCCATCACGTGCAAGTCTTTCCATGTCTTCATCATCACTCTCATTTCTGTCTCTAGTTCTCTTATTCGGGTTGTCTCCCTCCACCTCTTACCATGGGGATCCGGAGCAAGAGCTGCATTGTAAGGCTGTCAACAGGCTTCCTCAATGTGTGTCGTATCTAACGCTAGCCACATCTTCTTCTCATCTCTTGTTCCACTGGCACGTGTCAGGTTCTTGTCATCAATTTCACACAGGTGATCTTTTATACAAGGTATATGTTTAATCCTTCTATTCTACGCAAGCACCCGTTTATGAAAGTCTGTAGCTTTTTGGTTATTATTTTTGTAGTTCTCCATATTTCAGAGCCAAAAAAGGACTGGCTTCTTCTTCTTCTTCTTCTTCTTTCGTTCGCTTGAACTATATTGTCTATATCTGCAATGTTGTTTCTTGTATAAACTTCACTGTCTTTTGTAGTTCATACAGAGGTCCATATAGTTTTGCTTCTAGTGTTGTTTCTCTGGGCCAGTGGGTTTGCCCCAATATATCATATTCGGGGCAATCTTGAAGTACGTGCTCCGCAGTCTGGGGTGCCTGTCCACATGTACACTTGGCTGAATTGCCAATCTTGAATTTTGTATACATGTGGCTGCGGAGGCGGTTGTGTGACTGGCTTGTATTTGAGTTGAACATTCTGATTTTTATGTTAAACTTGATTTATTTTGATCCCACATATTTTCTAACACAATAAAAGCACCCATTGCCTTTCGCATTCGTAGTTTGATATCAAGATGTATGTATGATTCTACTTCGTGTAGGGATATTCCTTCTTGTGTAAAAGGTAAAGGTAAAGGATCCCGTTACACGCCCAATAAGGCATATTGGGAATTTGGTGTTAGGCCCATATTTTCTTGACTATCGGCACACATTCCTTCTTGTGTAATATTCATAAACACTCTCGTCATCCCATGGCTCGATCCCTTATTGAGGTGGAATTTTTTAGACCGCAAACGGCTCCGGGGTCGACCCAGCCTCATAAATTGGGTACCAAAGCAACTCTGAGAAGGTTAAAGGCGGCCGGCGTGATGCTGACCACATTCCCCCCTCGTGTACCGTATGGTCAAGAAAATATGGGCATAACACCATATTCCCAATATGCTTTTATGGGCAAGTAAAGGGACCCTTTACCTTCTTTTACAAATTCATTCATTCTAAAACTCGCTCATTCAAAAAATATTCTCACACTGACTCACTTACACGAATCCGCATACCCATTTTCCCCCCTCTCACCAGCGGCACTCTAGCTTTCCAGCCCTTTTGGCCCAATGACATGTCATTGCGAGGCTGGGGAAGGGGGGGGGGGGGTGGTCAGTGGACTTTCCTTCCAACCCGGTCAGGAGCTTCGCTCCTTCCCATCCACATGGGGTTTATGTGCAGGAGCCGTTCAGGTTATTCAATCAAATTTCCGGTCGTAAACATTCCTTCAAACGCCGACGCCCGGGCTTGAACCTTGAAAACCTGGTCGCCAGTACAACGTTGTAGCCATTACACCAGCGCGGCTCCCCCATACCCTAAAACTCATTCATAACAGGTACACAAGTGAAACAGCAAACGTGCAAACCTCAGCAAAAACCAGCTACAGTAATTGTCGTAGTCTTCGTTGATCGCTTTATTTCCACACTACAAAAACAAACTAGCACGGTCGTAGACTTTCACTAGGTGTGGCAACAAGAAATACTGAGATTATATGTAGCTTTATGGCTGTTATTATTTGACACGTTTATTGTGGTGGTGATATTAAACTGTGCTGTCTTATCTTCGTCCTTAATGCATATTTTTTAGTTTAAATCAGGAAATCGTAGATAACACGTATCTTGTCTTCAGCCTTTACTAAACTGGATATCTGTGCCTCCTAGTGTCGTTGCTTATTCGATATCTGAATTACGTTGGTCGTTTTATTGTCCTTCATTTTTCTTTTTAAAAATCTTGTTTTTGTTTTTCTTTCTTCATTTTTTTTTATTTTTGCAGCTGTTTACGCTTTTTCCAGTTTCTCCCGTTAAAAGTATTATATTTTTATTTTCCGGAGTTCTGCTTATTCGTCTGCTGTCCTTTCTCATTCTAATCGCTGTCCTCTCCTCATTTTCTTCTGTCATTTTAAACAGATTACCTCATTTTTCTTCTCCTTAAAAATGTGGTGTTCTCTATTTCGTTTGCTTAAAAACATGCTTACCTGTTTCGTATGTAGGAGTCTTCATACCTGTCTTTTCTGACTCTTCTGCGCTCTTCTTCCATCTGTCTGTCAGTGTAATGCCTATCGTGTTTCACTGTTTTATGCTTATAGTGCCTTAATAAAACCTGCTGATTAAACATGTCTGCTTCACTAATAAGTAAGGAGCTTGATATTTGATTATCTGTTTCAATTTAGACTAGGCGCCCAAACTAATTCATTCGATGTTGTTGTATATATTCCAGGCAAGACTTAGGACAAACTATTCTCTTGTTGATTTCTGATTTTCTTTTTTTTTTTTAAAGTGCAATGTGATAATAACAACCGTATTGATCGTTCTTACTTTATTTTTCACTTTCATAGAGATTACTGGAGATGTGATGTTTGAGAAGTGGTATCAGCTGATATTGCGTAGGAAAAAAAAAAAGTAATACAGCTGAATTTAATTAATAAAATAATTAATTATTTGTTTCTGTATTTACCATTGAAGAGTGGCAGAACAACAAAATATTAGCTGTGTCTAATCTATATTTTTGAACGTCTGTCGGTTTGTACACTACAGATACAGGGGACGCAACAATGTTTTTTGGTAGTGAAAGCTATATATTTATTGTATTATTTCCCTTAACATTAATCTTCGGTCATTAGATTCAATGGATTTCCTATTAAAAAACAATAGGATTCAACAAGATCAAGGATCGCAATTTTGTTGTGTACAGGTCCCCATGACCCCCCCCCCTGGAGGTAAGATAAATAGTTGTATACAGGTACAGTAGAGGTCATGACTTGCAGTAAAAAAAAAACGATACAGGTAAGTAGAGTGCATGACTGCTTAAAGATATATAGTTGATACAGGTACAGTAGAGGGAGTAAATGTGCTGGAGGTAAGATATATAGTTGTATACAGGTACAGTAGAGGTCATGACTGCAGTAAATGTGCTGGAGGTAAGATATATAGTTGTATACAGGTAGAGTAGAGGTCATGACTGCAGTAAATGTGCTGGAGGTGAGATACATAGTTGTATACAGGTACAGTAGAGGTCATGACTGCAGTAAATGTGCTGGAGGTAAGATATATAGTTGTATACAGGTACAGTAGAGGTCATGACTGCAGTAAATGTGCAGTAAATGTGCTGGAGGTGAGATACATAGTTGTATACAGGTACAGTAGAGGTCATGACTGCAGTAAATGTGCTGGAGGTAAGATATATAGTTGTATACAGGTACAGTAGAGGTCATGACTGCAGTAAATGTGCTGGAGGTGAGATATATAGTTGTATACAGGTACAGTAGAGGTCATGACTGCAGTAAATGTGCTGGAGGTGAGATACATAGTTGTAGGAGATATAAGATATATATAGAGTCAGTGACAGTAAATGTGCAGGTAGTTGTATACAGGTACAGTAGAGGTCATGACTGCAGTAAATGTGCTGGAGGTAAGATATATAGTTGTATACAGGTACAGTAGAGGTCATGACTGCAGTAAATGTGCTGGAGGTAAAAGGTACAATGGGGGACATTATTGGAGAGGATGTGCTAGGAGTGACAGGTATGTTGAGGACATAATTGGAGTGGGTGTGCTAGGAGTGAGAGGTACAGTGGAGGAGATGATTGAAGTAGATGTGCTGGAGGTGAGAGTTATTGTTGAAGACATGATTAGAGTAGATGTGCTAGAGATGAGAGGTATGGTGAAGGACATGATTGGAGTAAATGTGCTGGAGATAAGAGTTTTGGTGGACGACATGATTGGAGTAGATATGCTGGAGGTGAGATGTATACTTGTCATTGAGTTATTCAGAGTGTAGGGTTGGTTCTTGTTGCTCAGATTATATTGGTGGCTCAGATGTACCACAACCAGGGGATATATATTAAAAGTACAGTTCTTTTTATTTTTAACTCGGGCAATGCCGGGTAAATCTGATAGTGTTAAACAGCTTTTCAAGCTGCCTGATGTGTTGTACCGTCAATCATTTCAATTCTCATTGTACCAGAGACCGGTACTATATTTGTGCTGTGTTATTTATTTATTTATTGTATTCATTAAGTATGGTCGTGCATAAGTATGCGTGTACTGTAGTGCTTCTGAAAGCATAATAATACAGGCTAATGTTAGCCACTTAAAGTCTAATAGTTATTCTCTGTGGAATTCTGATGACATTTTACAGTTACAATACTATTTCTTTCATTCAGGAAAGTCGTCGCATACCGGTAGTCATTGGTGTTCGAGCCGACATTGGTCCGCGAACCGTGACTTTGAATAACACTGTTAAATTATAGAGGATTTTGTTCTTGTTAAGTATTTAGTATATTAATATGTTTTCTCCTTATTCTAAGGAAGCTTATGTTTGCTTCTATATTAATCGTAAATTTACTTAAGTACAAGGAAAAATTGAAACAACGTTTTATACGCTGCAGGGATTAATGTATGTTGAATTTAAATTTTAGTCTGTAGTACAAGTACACACGTTTATTCCCGCGCCAAAATATAACGTACTCAATCATAAGTACAGCTATATTCACGTACACAATTACAGGTAAATATTCACAATTAAAATATAGTAACGTACACAGTGATATAAACATTTCTTCTGCTTCTTGACCTCTTTTCCCTCACTCTTTCTTGTTGTCACAATATATTTAATCTTATTTTTTTTTCGTAATATGCCCAAAAAAAAAAAATGCTAGAAATAAGCTACCCTTTTTTTTGCGTTGTTTCAGGACATCATCATTACTCTTGTTAGCTGTGCATGGCATTCTTAGCGTTCTTGTGTAAATCCACATTTTAAATTTATTTTAAAAACACATACTTATATTTGATTATGATTGGAAATTGCAAATTTACGCTGTTATGTTACTTTCTTAATGATAAATGCCTAATAATGCTTAAAATAAATGTGAGGATGAAAGGACACATTATGCATGATGAGAGAGAGGAAGGGCAGAATGTCAGACGGGCCTGTGTGCCCAATTCTTAACCCATTGAAAATAAAGTTCGTTCGTTCGTCCATCTATCTCTGTTGTCTCCAGTGCTTGTTTAGTAATGACATAAACACTACAAGCATAATAATATACTAACAAACATAAATAACTATACACTCAAATAAACATAAAGGTACAAACACAGTTACGTACACATCGCGGTGTTTAAAAACTATAACAACAGAGACTTTCAGAATCACATACCAAATCTCGAACAAAATGACACAGAAAATAACATAATACTGTCACATTATATCTCATAGAGTCACACACATACACATTCTTATCGCTAGTAATCTCTGAGACAGACATCTACCACCTACCGATACAAAATGAAAATTACACAAACTCCGCATGAACAAGACAAATATGTTTGTTTGTAACGGTAATTCTCAGCGTCTGCCAAAAATGGTTTTCACGTAGCGACTACTTTTCTCAGCTCACATCATAACCAGGGGTATATTATTCTGCTTCCACTATTTTTATTTACTATCACGTTACAGTAGAAAAACAACTGAGGGATAATTATAGAAACCAACACATATTCAAATGGCTACAGTAAATGTAATAAAGTAAGATTTGTTTCGTTTCGTACATGAAATTGCGGTCATAATCCAAAATTTGACATTCAGCAGCACACGTATAATGGTTGATCATAAAATGATGACGTTATTCACTAAGGGTTTAGCAGCAGTGGTGACATCAATTGGTTTAATGAATATAGGGATAACGTTCAGAATTCCAATCCACCATTTCCCCATGAGCAACTATAAAAAAGTAACGTTATAACCATTTCCAGTCGTGACTTGCATGGGGAAAATGAGTTCCAGTAAACAAATTAAATTATGGCCATTTCGTGTTTTTTTCCTTCCTGTGCTGTGTGTATCTGAAGTTTTTTGTGTGGAGAACTAACGATAAGAACCAGACAAGTGCCAGTGAAACAAGAGATGAGAAGAAGACGTTGGCGATGGGTAGGACACGCATTGAGGAAACCGATTGACAGTATTACAAGGCAATCATTGTTCTGGAACACTCAGGGTAAGAGAGGTAGAGAGACCAAAAACGCACGGAGAAGAAAACCAGACACAGACGTAAAAGGGATGAAGAATACATGGAAATATCTTGAGCTGAATCACGGACTGCCTCAATATATGTCCTATACATCACCAGCGTCATCCTCTCATCTCTTGTTCCATTAGCACTTATCTGGTTCTTGTCATCAGTTTCTCATTAATTTTGTTGAAGTTTTTTTCGTGTGTGTGGCTTAAAATGTTTACGGGATGGCATAGTCATCCCGATGCCCAACCCTCATTAGTCGCCTCTTACGACATGCGTGTTAGATTACGGTGTTACTATGCTTCGCTCCCCTTCAGAAATAAAAAAAAGGTAAATCTAGTCCCATATCACATACTGCCGTTGGGGGGGGGGGGGGGGGGGGGGGCGGTGACGTTTTAGAGACTTACTATTGAGTCCAGCTTAATGAGGCAGGGCGCCCAGTTTCCTACCTCACTGCCTTCACCTTCGTGAAAGCTGTGGTCAGTTTTTTATCAGTGCCACATGTACACTCATCGATAGTTCAGATCTTTAGCTTATTGAATAAGGTGATCCGTTGTGTTCTGTGCGGAGTATGTAGACTATTGCTTGTTCTCTTCTGTTAAGCTGATGATCGATTCGTTTACATCATCATCACCATCATCATCATCATCATCACCATCATCGTAGTCGTCGTTATCATCATCGTCATCACCATCATTAACAACATCATTTTCCTTTGCGTTCCTTACGGAGCATGGAGCCACCACTACAGCTGGTCCCGCAGGTGGCTTCATGCTCTGTAAGGAACACAAAGAAAAATGATGATGATGGTGATGACGCTGATAATGGCGATGACGATGTGATGGTAATGACGATAATGATGATGATGATGGTAATGACGATAATGATGATGGTAATGGCGATGATGATGACGGTGATGATGATGGTAAAGACGATGATGATGATGGTAATAACGATGATGACGGTGATGTTGATGACGGTGACGACGATGATGATACAAACGAGCCGAGCCAAGTAGTCACATGCTCTTGCAGCGGCGATGTCTGGGGCAACTTGTCTTACATGATGAGATTGACAGCCACATTACACAAGCTCATGTTAGTGGCCGTGTACAGGCTCATGTATTTGGTGGCCAAGATGTTCTGTCTCCCGCGTGTTCATGTATCTGTTTAGATTAGAAGACTGTAATGCGAGAAAGCCATCTTCATCTCTTTCAGCCTCGTTATCTTGGTCATCGCTTTTCTTCATTCCTCATTCTCATCAGCATCTAATTATTCTTGTTCCCCCTCCCCCCTAATTGTTATTCTCCCCTTATTCTTCCTCGTCTTTTTTTCTACATCTCTTTTATTTCTTCCATCCTGCCAATCGAAATGGTTGTACTTGTTCCCTTTGCTTTTATATCCGCGACCTTACGTAATCTGTCCCTTCTCTTTTTCTTTTAATGTTGAAGATATTAGCGATATCAAAGATAATATTAGCAAAAGAAACAGACTAAATTTAGAATAATGTCATACTGACCCTATTATCAAGATTTGTCAATGAGTTTTCTATTCGTCATACGGGAGTAAAGGAGTTATCGTTCCATTCAGCACCTGAGCTAACATGATTGTCTGCTGGCTCTCGTCGTGACCGAATGCCTGGATTCGATTATTGACGTAGTTGTTGTCTGTACTGCAATAGGCGGAGTTGTTTTAAACTTGTCTTTCAGATAAGATGTTGGTTCTATTGCTCAGGGATTGTCAGAGATTGCTGAATATATGAGTTACTTAGAGGTCAGGTACCCGCGTGTTACCGTGGCCCGAAAGGGGTGCAAATTATAGTAAGGCTGTAACGTACCAAGGTGTAGTAACAAATATAGAGGGTTGGGCGTGGTGCCGGTTACCCCATCCTATAAAAAATCTTAGGCGTAGACTTCAGCAAGGATGGGCACGTCAACCTAGAGGGGTCCAGGCGGACATTTTCATGGTAATTGGTTTATTTGTTCTCTCCTTTATTTTCTTGTGTTTTGTCCTTTTTTTTAAATTTCTTCTTTTTGTTTTCTTTTTTTTCTGTCTGTCTGTCTTTCTTTCTTTCTTTCTGTCTTTCTGTCTGTCTTTCTGTCTTTCTGTCTGTCTGTCTGTCTGTCTGTCTGTCTGTCTGTCTGTCTTTCTTTCTGTCTGTCTGTCTGTCTGTCTGTCTGTCTGTCTGTCTGTCTGTCTGTCTGTCTTTCTTTCTTTCTGTCTGTCTGTCTGTCTGTCTGTCTGTCTGTCTGTCTGTCTGTCTGTCTGTCTGTCTGTCTGTCTGTCTGTCTGTCTGTCTGTCTTTCTGTCTGTCTGTCTGTCTTTCTTTCTGTCTGTCTTTCTTTCTTTCTGTCTGCCTGTCTTTCTTTCTGTCTGTCTGTCTTTCTGTCTGTCTGTCTGTCTGTCTGTCTGTCTGTCTGTCTGTCTTTCTTTCTTTCTTTCTTTCTTTCTGTCTGTCTGTCTTTCTTTCTTTCTTTCTTTCTTTCTTTCTTTCTTTCTTTCTTTCTTTCTTTCTTTCTTTCTTTCTTTCTTTCTTTCTTTCTTTCTTTCTTTCTTTCTTTCTTTCTTTCTTTCTTCTTCTTCTTCTTCTCTTTCTTCTCAATTCTTCCTCTTTTTCATAACCTACTTTATTTCTTCATTTTACTGTCGTTTTCTCGTATTTTTCCTCTTTATCTTCTCACTCTTTTCATTTTATAGTTTTATTTTTTTTCTCATTATCTAGTCGTACCTTCCACGTGTTCGTTGTCCTGTCCCGTCTTTGTTTTTTCTTCTTCTTTATTTTTCTAATTTTTCTGATTTCTTTTCAATTTTTATCATCTTGCTCTCCTCTAGTTTATATATTTGTTTGTTTCGTCTTTTCCTTAATTTTATTTTTCTATTCTTGTACACTTAATTCTTGTGATTGTTTTTTCTCTTCTTCTCCTGTAAAACGTAGAACCGCTAAACATCTTTACTGTTGAAACAAAGCGTTTTTATTTCTCACAGTTATTGATACTGTTTCTAGAATTCTTCCTATCACGTTAGGTGTAGTTAACATGGTACATCTGTCACCGCCTAAAAAGCCTTTTTTCTCTTGTACTTTTCCTGTTTCCCCATGTGGAGCATATGGCTTTAAATACTTCTGTTATAATCAGATATAATGTGAATTATGAGGTTTAGGAACAGCGTGTGTCCAGCAAATATAGCATACACAATTTTTTTTTTTTGCGTAAGCCCGCTATTACTCGAGGCGAAATCTCAGGTTAGTATGTCTAACCTGAGACTGATTTTTACGTGAGTATCCCTTTTTTTTTCTTGTACAGAGACAGGTGTCCCTCGCCATTCAGGCAGATACTCGCCGATTTCGGAGGTACCCATTTGAGCTGGGTCGGCTCAGGAGCCGCCAGTCCCTGGTCGACGACACTCTATCAAATGTCTTCGCCAGGGCTCGTGTTAATCCAGTCCAAATCCCGGTCGACGAAAAACTTCAAATGTCCTCGCCCGGGTTTGATCCTGGGTCACCCGGTCGCCAGCGCAGTTTGGTAACCACTACACCAGCGCGGCTTCCAGCATACACAAATGATACCCTTTCGTTACATTGGAAAATATATGGAGATAAAAATCAGAATCTGCAATTCACATGTCAAGTCAGTTCTTTTGAATGGCTCTGAAGCTAGGAGAACAAGAAAAATACCACTAAAATGCTCCATGCTTTCATAAATGGGTGCTTGTATAGAATAGAGGACAGAAAGGATATAACACGATCATTATTGTGGAACTGATGAGAAGAACCAGACAAGTGCTAGTGGAACAAAAGATGAGAAGAAGACGTTGGCGATGGATAGGGCACCCAGTGAGGAAACCTGTTGACAGCATTACAAGGCAGCCCTTGTCCTGGGTTAGAGAGGTAGAGGAAGATCAAAGAACACATGGAGAAGAAAACTGGAATAACACAGGAAAGGGATGAAGAAGACGTGGACAGACCTTGAGCTGAGGCCTAGGAAGGATTAACAAAAGTGTGTTGAATTCTTATGGTCCTTGAGGAGTTGAAATATGAAGACAATGAAGAATATTACAGTAATGACATAGTGTGAATAACAAAAAAACAAAAACAATCAACAAGCAAAACTGGTTGGAACTCGCCAGAGTTGGAACTCGCCGATGACAGCAGACGAAAAAAAAAAAAAGATCTAAAAACCGTTATATACATTTAAATACTTCAAGACAATTATTGGTTGTTCGTCCATCACGGGTGATGAAGACCACTCTGTTCATCCAATTATTTAAGAATATGTTAGGTTAGTCTATGGGTACGAAGGTGACTGAAGAGCCCGATGCGGGCCTGGAAAGATCTTGGACAGTGTGGGCAGGGAATGTTTGCTTCATGTGAAGGTTTTATTTCACGGTCCTTTCTAGCTTGTCTCCGCTGTTCCGCTGCTGCTCTTCTGGATGATTCGCATGCTGCTGCACCTTTACGAAGAGATGTGCGCCAAGCAGTTCGGTCTTGCGCAGCAGCTTCCCATGGGTCTGGGTTTATGTCAAAGGTTTTCAATGACGTCTTTAACGTGTCTTTGAAGCGCTTCTTTTGGCCACCATGGGAGCGTTTACCCTTCTGCATCTCACCATAAAAGAGTACCTTTGGCAGTCGATGGTCTGGCATGCGGACTACATGACCTGCCCAGCGAATTTGTGACTGCATCAGAATAGTATCAATACTAGGGATACCAGCTCTGTCAAGAACGGCGGTATCCGGGATCTTGTCTTGCCATTTGATGTTCATTATCTTCCTGAGACAGACTGAATGGAAGTGGTTTAGCTTCTTTACGTGGCGCCTGTATACAGTCCATGTTTCACATGCATATAGCAGCACTGGAAGCACCGCAGCTCTGTACACCTTTAGCTTAAGACAATTATTACGTCATATATGAAGGTGAGGAGCAGCATCTGTCAAACAAATATAGCATTTAAAAAAAATTGGTGTGTTGCAGGCACACGTAAGAAATCAGGAAGTAGAAAACTAGACGTTAAAAGAGTAACACATGATAGGTGTACTTAAGACTTGATCTATGGGCCATCCGAACGGCAGCACGGCCTCGATATGGGAGTGAATCGCGATTAACCACACCGCCATTAAAGAGGACAAACTCAGATGGTCAAGTTGATATGTTTGAGTCATGAACTCTTCAATGAGAGAACAATTTATTTCTCATTCTCAACTGCCTTTAAGTATCTTCAGATTTTGTTGTTGTTTGTTCTTGTGTTCATTTCTTTAATGTTTGTTTTTCACATTTATGTCTATCCATTTCGTTTGTCTGTGTGTTGCGTTGTACGCTGAGTTTCTTTGCCTTTCCACTCCACAATGATGATGATGATTATGAGATATGATCACAAAACGTATTGTTGTCATGTTCCTCTCCACTCATGATCTACTATTGCTGCTGTCTGTAAAATGCTGTTGCATTTAACTTTCTCTCTCTTTTTCTTATCAGCAACCTTTTCTGCTCTTCTTTCCCTCTCCTACTGTTTGTGTTTCCAAGTCTTCTATTTCCATTGTTTAAAGAAACTTAAACTATTAGTTTGCCTGTTACCTGTCACAACTTACCTTTTCTAGCAAGTTTATTTAGGTAAGCGAGAAATTAATCTGATTTAAGAATGTTTGTTATGAAGCCAATATAAATACCGCACACTAGCAGGAACATCATTAGGGTTGCGGATTTAGGATCTTCGTAGGCTCCTAAGTCACGGATTAAAATACTGAGTTGACTGGAAGCTTTAGAAGAAGACCTGGCATGCTGTTAGAGAAAATATAGCGAGTTATAGCTGCCTGTTTCTGTTGCTCAACTAGAACCTCCTTTCACATTGTATAAGTAATGATGTGTTTGTTTTGTGGTAGTATTACATCGCAGGAGGTTAGAAGATAGATTGAAAGTAATAGAGGGAGACGAATGAAGAGGCATATTAACGAGGAGGTTATGAGTTATTGCCCAGAAACGGTGAGGTAGTGCGAATGGGTCACCCATTCGTGAAAACCACAGACAACAATAGACTCTTTACAGATGGTGCATGAGGAAATGAAGGTTATTTGATGCAATTCCGCTCTCTTCCTATTTCTAAATAAATTAAAAAAGAAGCCCACACACACATATTCTAGGGTCCTTCTTGTTTGGGGTCCGAGATTAAGTGGCGTAGGACGGAGTCGGACACGAGATAGGGTTCCAAGTACCTGCGGTCAATGGCATTCAGCTATTTGTTCACACAGGAGGATTTCCTTGCTCAAGATCCAAGTGATATAACTGACGGAAGTATTAAAGGAATGAATGGAAAGGAATTATGTAAGAAGAGGCAGGGTGGTTCCCACTTTACGTATGCCGTAGTTAAGTGAAGCGGAATTAGATTATTGCGCAATCATGTTCGCCTTTAAGGTTGTTACCTGCACCGAGATGACCAACAGTTCATGTTCAGACAGAGGTATTGGATATCTGTAGAGTAATTTAAAAATCACTTCCTAATTTTTAGATTGTTATACCCTGACTTGTATCTACTGGATATACATGGAACAAACATCAAATCAATGAGCAATTACTGCCGTTTGACAAATAAACAAATATGTTTGATTATTTTTCTTTTTTATTCCCGGAAAACAAAATAACATTTAAAATAGCCAATAAAGACTTTAGAAAATTTCTTTCCGCTATGAAATAATGTGTAGAACAAACAGGATCTCACGTTGTGTTGTAATGTAACATAATATTTTAAGTGATAAAATGGTAGTTGTCTCTTTATTTTGATGCTTGTTTCATATAAATTACGGTGGTTGGCTAGGAGGGACGAAATAACAGTTTAAATATGAAAAGTGAATATTTCAAACGAACGAAATAAAGCACGAGCGAAAGAACGAATGAACGAATTAGGAAACGAACGAACTTACGAGCGAACGAACCTTATTTTCTGAGAGTTGAGAATTAATTGATGCAGACATGTCTAACATTCTGCCTGTCCTTCTCTTCTCTTTTATACTGTATCCATTCATTCTCACATGTACTTTAAGTATAAATTTAAAGGCACGCAACACTTTAAAGGTAATGTAACAGCAGACATGCTGTCGATCTTTTGACCTTCTTATATGCCAAGTTATGATAAACAGAAATTAGTTTTATCTACCATCAAGAACTGAGAATCATTATTTAAGGAGCCATGATCTCTGTTTATATTTCCATATATAAAGTGCATATACATAATAATAATAGCCCCTTCAGTCACAACTGACTATGGGAATGCGCCCATGAGGTGACAGCCCTCAGCTGCTTATTTTCCTGGTGTTCCTTTCGACGTTTTCTCCTCTCTTCTGCTTGCCGTGTGAGATTCCATTCGCCCAATCTGAGGTGAAGCCGTAGATAGAATCGCCACTTTGTGCGATTGGCAGCTTCATTTTCCCAGGTTGCTGGAGTTATGTCCAGATCCCTCATGTCTCTCCTGCAGACATCTTTGAATCTTAGTTACGGTCGCCCAACTGTTCTTTTGCTAATACAGGATACTTATATAACAGTTGGATTGTACAAGAAAAGTTTTCCTCAGGACCCGGAAGTGTTTGTAAACTTTTAGATGTCAGTGGCGTCTTAGATGTTTAAACATTGTTAAGGTGTCAGTAGAAACTATAAAACGTGGAATTCCCTACTGGACTTAACCTAGGACACCTGTCACTGTGTTTTGTGTCCGCTTCTTCCCTTGATTTACATTGTCTACAATACTATACCTCGCGACGTCACGCTCCAGCTGCATATGGGTGCCTGACTCTGCTGTTGCGAATGGGAAGGCAAAGACAGCGAGGAAGGGTACTGCTCATCCCACCTCTTGAAGCTGAACCGTATGTAGTGAAGTCTCTAACATTTCACTACCAACGGTAGTATTTGCTACGGGATTTACTTTAACAGACATCTGCCTTCATTCATCAACTCTCTGTCTCTTGTCTCTCTCTCCCTCTTTCCTTCCCTGTCTTCTTGTTGCTTCAGTGTCTTATGTTTCCATATTTATATTCACACTGTCTTCTCTTTATGTCTTTGTTTCTTCCATTTAACATTTAAATTCCCCAATCCCTTTACCTTTTTGAAATATGAAAACAAACTGCCCCCTTTGCCATTATTTCGTGGAAATATTTTCATTTTCTTCCAAGTCTACCCGAAGGCTATTCTACTTAATATCTCTGTTTCATGTATTTCTGGGTTACTCAACCTTCGCACACTAAATAAAAACCCAGCATGAATCTAAACATGTAATGCCTACATACATGTAACACTTTAAGGTGAACGAAAACAGTGTGTGCACGCTCTGTAAGTGTCAGTCTGTGAAGCAGTGTACAGAGTTGTTGAGATCAGGCATGCTCCATGTTTACCCAGCGGTAAATGGGTAACTCACCCTAGTCCTGAGTTAGGGAAGGCAAAGGCAGCTGTAAATAGTCGTTTCCCTCTAAGGCTCCAGGGGAAGCAGGCCCTAAGCTTGGTCACTTCAACCGACGCAGGATGATATGTGTATGGAGTAGAAGTGTAGACTGTGATTGACGCGAATGGTGTACTGTTCGTGTGCTGACCAAGATAATCACTCATACACTTGTCTACAAGGCACCAATGCAGACTGCTGGAATCTTTGTTTACACAATTTATTCAGACGTACACACTGGGACATACGAGTACATCATGGTTATGTTGACACATCAATTTGTAGGCATACATAGCAGATTCGAAATCATGACACATTCATGAATAATAGGTAGTACATCAAAAGTTCAATGTCATGATACATTATGGCCGCATCCCCTATCTGACTAAACGCGTCAGTGAAGGCAGATCGGTAAATAACTGAAGTTGCTTGACGTCCATAGTTTGTAGTATATTATGGAACCACGAAAAGGGGGTTTCTATCAAGATTGAGATCTCTTTGTCACTGTCCAAGTAATAAGATACATGCCCCGTTCTTTGGCAGTGATCAAAACATATGATGACAGGAATCTAACATGGCCGCCTCCCTGAGTTGCCGCTCACTCACTCGTAGGAAGGTGAATATAAGCCAAAGTTAATTTATAATGGGCATATAGAGATAGTTTCATAAATGTTTCCATACAGCTCTACGGTAATTAGGTTAATTCACGTAGCCATAACCGCTGTAGGAAAACCTGTCATCTTTGTCGATACAAAATTGACCCTAGCGTTGCGAAGCACAAAATTCCAGCTAGGTCTAACCGACCTGAGATCATCAAAATAGGGTCTGGCAATACATGGAGTCCGAATTATACATTGTACCGTACCTTAGGAGAGTCTCTAACACAAACTCCAGTAGAGACACAATCTCCTGTAGAAGAAAACCACTTCATAACTAATTTTTCCTTAAGAATCTACCAGCCCTTTGAAAAATGCGTACCCGCCATTTTCACGGTACATCGGAACTCATCACGACTTGTCAAGACAACTCATACTTCCGCTAGACCGGAATAACAAGAATCTAGTCCCTCCTACCCATCCAAAATATACAATATAGGACTGATTCTACTTGTACTAATAATATGTAATACATATGAATTCAGGCCATAAACACAATAAGCAAATTAATATATTTTCTGGCCCTAAAAAATAAGTACAAACGTAAGCGCAATATCCTTGCGCCGGATCAATATCCAGAACGATTACTCCTATAATCAAAAGTGTGAATCAAACATGGATTATCTCGCTTTTACCATAGACAGCATTTTCATACACAAATGAATGAATGTCTATATTTTTCCCATATTAAATAGCCATATCGATTTTTGTAATATGTGCGTCAAAATATGCACGCAACAGATTACCACACCCCTCGGGAAAAAAAAAATGGTACATTTTTTTTTTTTTTTTTGAAATACATCTAGGAGCAACATACAATAGGCTCACAACGCACCAATAACAATGCGCAGATGATAAGCATAAGTTTTATGACCTTAGAGAAGGTACTTCTCTAAGTATTAATATTTCCAGAGAGGTGTCACCAACGCATACTACAATATTAGCAATGACACAATTTCCACATTAGTTTATACATAAATTTCATCTAAGATATCTTAACATCATGATCATCAAAGACGAAAAACATTGAAAGATCAGCGGTGAATAAATATCAATGAACCGCTAAGTAGTGTTACAATCAATATATGATATATTACATATGTGTACACATTTCAACATAGAAACAACTGTATCAAAGTTGTATAACAGTTATGAATCATGTGGGCATCTAGACAAAATATCTGCCATCACATTTTCTGACCCACGGATAGCTCGCACCGAAAAATGAAATGGCTGTAGAGCAATCGCGTATCGCGTTGATCTCGCGCTCTTCAGATTTTTACTCTGAATAGCCGTAAGAGCTTTCTGGTCAGTTTCCACAATGAAATGCGCGCCCAGAAGAAATCTTTGCAGTTTAAGGATTGACCAAACCATAGCCAATAATTCACGGTCTAGGACCGAGTAATTCTTCTCTGCGGCATTTAATTTCCGAGAAATATACATCACAGGATGCAGAGTTCCAGAGTACTCTTGCATTAGTGCAGCTCCAATCCCGGTGGATGAAGCGTCACTACGAAGAATAAATGTCTTATCCTTAGAAGGCAATACTAGGATAGGTGAAGTAGAAAACATAGTTTTAACCTTATCCAAAGAGGATTGACATTCTTGAGTCCAATGGACTACATTAGGAGACCCTTTCTTTAGCAAGGAAGAAAGAGGTGACATAATGGAGGACAGATTCGGGATGAATCGTCCATAAAATTGTATTAGACCTAAGAGACTTCGTACTTGCTTTTTAGTCTTAGGAATAGAAATGTTAAGTATCTTACTTGTATTATGGTCTTCTGTTTTTAGGAACCCATGACCAACACGGTGTCCTAAGAAAGATATTTCGCTAAAACCAATACATGCTTTCGATGGTTTCGCTGTCAGGTTATGCTCGCGTAAGATAGACAATAGTTCATTTATACCATTATAGTGATCGTTCCAAGTATCACTGAAAAGACAGATGTCATCAAGATACGCAATGACATCTGAGCGATGAGATAGGATTCGACGCATCATGCGTACAAATGTTGCAGGGGCGTTCATAAGACCGAAAGGCATGAAATTCCATTGGAATAGACCCCTAGGCGTCGAAAAAGCAGTAAACGGTTTGGCGTGTTCGGATAGTGGAACTTGCCAATATCCCTTAGACAAATCGAGTTTAGTAAAGAAGTGAGAATTCGATAGTCTCGTAAGTAGCTCTTCTAGTAAAGGCATAGGTTCAGCATCAAATTTAGTCACTTGATTCAATTTGCGATAATCCACGCAAAGACGTATGTTATTGTCTTTTTTTTCGTACTATAACCATCGGCGAAGAATATGCTGATGTGGATGGTTCAATAATTTTTTAACTCTATCATCTCATCTAACTCTTTCTCTACCTGTGCTTGAAAATGTATCGGGATAGGATACGGTCTGACTCTTATAGGACTATGGTCAGTAAGAATAATGTCATGTTGAATGACATCAGTTTGACCAGGAATGTCAGTAAGGACATCCTGAAATTGTTCTAACATAGTAGAAACTTGTTTCTGCTCTCCTGGAGATAATTCTGGAGAAATTGCAACATCTTTCCATGATTCATTAGAGTGAAGAGGAATCATTGGAAAAGGTAAATTTACATCCGAGAAACTCGTTTCCTCATCCTGTATTACTGACAGAGATGAGTACTGTCCATGTTGGACTGGAAAATCGTCCGTTGCCTGGAAAACAGGTTGTAAATAATCAGGACGTTCATGGAATTCCGTGAGCATGTTGATGTGGAAGGTTTTACGCTTCCCGTCAATATCGACGATATAGTCAACATCGGAAACTTTTTTGATATTATATCGTACGGACCTTTCCAAGAAATAAGAAGTCTATTTTCCCTACAAGGTAGCAAGACAAATGCTTTGTCACCTGGACAAAGTTGTCGCAAACATCTCTTTTTATTGGCAAATTCCCTTGCCTTCTGTTTCGCAAATTCAGAAGAAGCAGTTGCCAATTTGCATGCTTCAATAATCTTGTGTCTAAGTGCGATGACATATTCATAAGAGGATTTTGTGTCATCGACAATATTATCAGCAGTTATAAGATCATGAAGTAAGGACATAGGACCTCGCGGTTTCGCGCCAAAAGACAAGTTCAAAGGGAGAAAATCCTGTATGTTCGTTGGCGACCTCTCTATATGCAAAGAGAGCCGCGGGTAAAACCCTATCCCAATCCTGAGGGTGATCTTCTGTTATCTTACCTAGTAGGTTTTTCAGAGTTCTATTCAAACGTTCCACCATCCCATTGGACATAGGATGATAAATACTACTCAGCGATCTCTCTATCTTAAGAGTCGACATTACTTGAGACATGGTATCCGATATGAGTTGGGTACCATGGTCGGATAATATTTCTGCTGGAAACCCCAGACGAGAAAATATTAACCAAAGAGCATCTGCGACATCAGCAGTAGTTATGCTCTTTAGAGGAACAGCCTCCGGCCAACGTGTGCACATATCAACACACGTCAAAATAAATTGGTGTCCTCTAGCAGACTTTATCTTAAATGGACCAATGATGTCTATCGCCATTTTTTGAAATGGTCGAATGGGAATGTCTGCAGCCTGAATAGGTGCATCATGGCGTGGACCTCTGGATTTAATCTCTTGACATACTTTACAAGATCGACAATAGATTCGTATGTCCTTATTCACAGCAGGCCAAAAGAAAGATTGAAGAACTCTAGCCTTAGTACGGGAAAAACCCATATGTCCAGCACACTGCGAATCATGAGCGTGCTGTAAGATTTTAACTCTCATATTTTTAGGCACAAGGATTTGAGAATGAATGGACTTAGCGGAGTCTTGTACCATACGTACAAGTACGCCATTCCTCATCGTAATCCAAGATTTACGATTTGTATCCTTATTCGGATCACCTTTTGTTGCCAGAGTAAAGAATTTCTTTAGAGTAGGATCATCTTCCTGCTGTTTGATAAAGGAATCATGGGAAATCTCCAAGGGATCATCTTGGATCTGCGCATCATTATCTTCAGAATGTGAAGATTGTGGCATATTAAGAGCTTGAGCCCTAGTGATTACTGCATTAGCAGATTGCATATTAACATTTTTCCAATTAGAAATTTGCTGTGGAGTGCATTCTTTCACTCCATGAATGCGACCGATGATAAGATCAGCGATCGGATTCGGCAAGAGACATGCTTGCACCTCTCCTGTAAAGAAAGGCGTAGCAATATTGATAATGGCAGTGGAGTACTTCTCCAATGTGCCACCAAATGTTACACATTTGACTATATTGCCTGTAGCTCGAGAAGGATTTACGAGTGATTGCCTCACTCCGATGGTAGTGCACCCCGAGTCGAAAAGAATTGATACCGGAGTACCATCTATTAGGCCCTTATTAAAGAGAAGAGCACCCCTTCCATTATGCGCGATTGACGCATGGAGCGCGGGAAGCGGGTGACCGCAGCTTAAAGTAGAAACTGTGGTTGGATCGAATAATGTTTTGCATTGCGAACACTCAGATGCTCTAGCAAAATCGAAAGCGGAATTTGCTACACTATTGGAGTCTTTTTTATCATTATTCTGATTACCGGTGTCGTGGAACTCCTGTTGTGCAAAGTTAGCTTGGTAATAAGATTTACCATGTCTTTTGTGTTGTGATCTACCTCGGTTATAATTGTCTCTATAATTATTATTTCCCCTTTTATAACCCCTATTTGGGTTTGAATCATAATATTCATGATCATAATCATCACGCTCATTATATTGAGTATCCCTGTAATATTGGTTCTTTTCTCTCCATGAAGTACTTGGGTAGTTCCTATAGCTACTCCCTTTCCGAGAATGTCTAAAATTATGGGTACCCCTCGCGTGTCGAGGACTATCAGCCCGATTCCAGTTCTTCAAAGAAGAACTCTGATTTGAGTGGTTATTTTGGTTTTGATACTTATTCCAATTAACCTTTTTATCAAATTTATTTTTAGCTCCTTGGAATTTGTGTGAGTAATTCTGATTATATTCTGTTGCCGAAGCAACTGGCATACTCTCTTTAATGTTAGAGTTACTAAGAATCATTTCAGGGTGTGCCGTGGCATACTGGTCACAATATTCTTCCATTTGCTTTAATGTACTAGGTTTACGCTCATGTAAGAACTCTAGGAATGATTTATTTACAGAAGACATGACCTTGTCTCTTAGCAATAAATCTGTAAGAACAATCAAATGTTTTCTCTGTTTTGGATAATTCAATCCATCGTGAAAGTGTAATTCGTGCTTTTGAGATGAATTCTGAGAATTCTACACCTACCTCAGGTCTCATTGTTTTAAACAAAAGACGATAACCTTCCTCAGACAGCTGATATCTCTTTATCAAAGCTGCCCTAACAACATCATAATTGTCCTTGTCGGCCTCTTCAACAAAATATAACTTACTCAGAGAGTCCCCTTTTAGATTTTCAGACAACTGATTCACATACTGTGATTTGTCAACATTATGAGCTCGACAAGCCCGTTCAAATCTAGAAAGCCAAAATGTTATGTCATCACTGGCAGAGTTGAACGCTGGTACCTTGACCTTGTACACAAAGGGTTTACCATTACCACCAGATGCCTGATTAACATTACTCATACATGTCAATTTTAATTTCTCTAACTCAAATTCATGTTCTCTTATTGCTTTTCTCTCTTCAGCTTCTCTATCTAATCTTTTCTGTTCCGCAGCAGCTTCTAATTTTTTCTGTTCTGCAGCAGCAGCAGCTTCTAATTTTTTCTGTTCTGCATCAAATCTCCTTTCCTCCACTTGCATCTGCAATTTCTTTAGTTCAGCAGCATTATCAGCTTCTTTTTCTAATCTTTTTTCTTCAGCCAGAGCTTTTCTCTCTTCAGCAGCAGCTTTTTTCTCTTCAGCAGCAGCTTTTCTCTCTTCAGCAGCAGCTTTTCTCTCCTCTGCAGCAGCAGCAGCTTTTCTCTCTTCAGCAGCTAATGCTTTGTCATATTGAGCAACCTCCCATTGTTCTAAGTCTTTCCCAGTCTTATCAAGGGATTTTCCTTGTGCAATAAAATAATCTAATGTAGACATCTTGTCTTCTTAAATCAGAAACCTGAAAAAGTAAATAAATTACCCTCTTTCACTTTAATGGGAGACAAGTCTATACCATAGACTTAGTCTTAGTGCACTCTTGTATGGTTTATAATAACCAATGATAACTTGAGTACCTGTGGACAACAATAACTGTATCTTAAATACTGTGGGAGACAAGCCTTACAAAGGTCTTGTATACCTCAATGTAATCAAAGATCACTTGGGTACCTGTGGAAAATAATCATAAAGTACTGATCTGTACTATACTATCAGTGTAAAGGTAAAGAAAAAAGGTAAAGGAACCCGTTACACGCCCATTGAGGCATATTGGGAATATGGTGTTAGGCCCATATTATCTTGACCGTCGGCACACTAGGGGTGATGTGGTCGGCATCACGCCGGCCGCCTTAACCTTCCCAGAGTTGCTCTGGTACCCATTTGCGGCTGGGTCGACCCAGGAGCCGTTTGTGGCCTAAAAAATTCCCGCCTCATCTGGGGATCGAACCATAGACCACTGCGCTAGGAAGCCAGTGCACTAACCACTATGCTACCGCGGCTCCTATACTATCAGTGTATACCACTATAACTCCTATGTCATATGTCAACTAAAGACATTACAAAGGACAAACAAGAAAAGACAATATGAACACATTTGCAGAGATCAAATTAAATTAAATAGGAGAAATGAAAAAAATGATCACAGAAACCGTGATGATAACTGCAAAAAGATAACAAGACAAATAACGCCACAGTGTATAAACATAAGGGTGTAAAAAACTGAAATGAAAGGACAGATGAGACCTACAATTATACAAACAAATCAAACAAAAATAAAGAACAGAAAAAATGTTACAAATACAAATATGAAACAGTCGTCACAACTAACCAAATATTTGCAAACTATGTTGCATGCAAATTTCAATTAAGAAATTGCTCCCTATAGAACGCCAGAACAAGACCAATATCACTCGGTATTTCCTGTTCTAGTCACCTCCCATCCAGGCCCGCAACATATAAACACCTACACATATAAACAAATAACATGTAAGCATAAATAGCATATAGCATACAATATAATTTATATCATGAATGGAATGTGTTGCAGGTATAGTGTTGTAAAGTAGGCACAGTTTATTTTAATACTAATAACTTGCCACTTTATTGAGTAATAGATTTAATTTTAAACTATTACACAGTTCAACAACACCGTGATTCTTCTGTACGTTGAGAAATGTCAACAATACTGCTCCAGATATTTTCTACACTTGACACAACTGTCCTGTGTAATACCGTCTGTACAGCGAAAAACTGTCAACAAGCGCTGACCTAGATACAGCATCCTATCGGCAATACAGGTCAAGCTGACATCGATGTTGATGTGGTCAAACAAATGTTCTTTTAAGGCAAACTGTGATTCTCAACACAAAACTGCGTAGGCTGGACCCAGGGATCTGGCTCACCACTGTAAAAACTTCTTTCTTTCCACTGTAAAGTTTCATGGTTTTCACTCGCACGCTCTGTAAGTGTCAGTCTGTGAAGCAGTGTACAGAGTTGTTGAGATCAGGCATGCTCCATGTTTACCCAGCGGTAAATGGGTAACTCACCCTAGTCCTGAGTTAGGGAAGGCAAAGGCAGCTGTAAATAGTCGTTTCCCTCTAAGGACATCAATTTGTAGGCATACATAGCAGATTCGAAATCATGACACATTCATGAATAATAGGTAGTACATCAAAAGTTCAATGTCATGATACATTATGGCCGCATCCCCTATCTGACTAAACGCGTCAGTGAAGGCAGATCGGTAAATAACTGAAGTTGCTTGACGTCCATAGTTTGTAGTATATTATGGAACCACGAAAAGGGGGTTTCTATCAAGATTGAGATCTCTTTGTCACTGTCCAAGTAATAAGATACATGCCCCGTTCTTTGGACAGTAATCAGAAAATATGATGACAGGAATCTAACATGGCCGCCTCCCTGAGTTGCCGCTCACTCACTCGTAGGAAGGTGAATATAAGCCAAAGTTAATTTATAATGGGCATATAGATAGTTTCATAAATGTTTCCATACAGCTCTACGGTAATTAGGTTAATTCACGTAGCCATAACCCCTGTAGGAAAACCTGTCATCTTTGTCGATACAAAATTGACCCTAGCGTTGCGAAGCACACAATTCCAGCTAGGTCTAACCGACCTGAGATCATCAAAATAGGGTCTGGCAATACATGGAGTCCGAATTATACATTGTACCGTACCTTAGGAGAGTCTCTAACACAAACTCCAGTAGAGACACAATCTCCTGTAGAAGAAAACCACTTCATAACTAATTTTTCCTTAAGAATCTACCAGCCCTTTGAAAAATGCATACCCGCCATTCACGGTACATCGGAACTCATCACGACTTGTCAAGACAACTCATACTTCCGCCAGAGCGGAATAACAAGAATCTAGTCCCGCCTACCCATCCAAAATATACAATATAGGACTGATTCTATTTGTACTAATAATATGTAATACATATGAATTCAGGCCATAAACATAATAAGCAAATTAATCTATTTTCTGGCCCTAAAAAATAAGTACAAACATAAGAGCAATATCCATGCGCCGGATCAATATCAAGCACGATTACTCCTATAATCAAAAGTGTGACTCAAACATGGATTATCTCGCTTTACCCATAGACAGCATTTTCATACACAAATGAATGCATGTCTATATTTTTCCCATATTAAATAGCCATATCGATTTTTGTAATATGTGCGTCAAAATATGCACGCAACAGTAACAAACACAAGACCATCGTTTGGGATAACAATGTGAAAACAATAGAAAAGGTAAAGGCAATCTCATAGCAGATATTGCAGTAGGGGAGAGGTGTTAGAGAATTCACTACACTAGGTCCATTTTTATGAGGTTATTAGTTCCCTTCCTCGTTGCCTATGCCTTCCATAACTCAAGAGCAAAGTCGTGTACTCATTTGCATCTGGGTACACTGAATTCCAGAACCTTGGTAACTTTGTTGCGAGAGGTAAGGGACTAACCACTAAGCCAATCGGACGCTCGTTTGAAAGAGAACGAACAGTAATATAAATCAGGGGTTCTTAACCTTTCTTGTGGCATGGACCCTTTTATTGTCCAGTAAAAGATACAGGCCCCTTTGGTAATCCGGTAACAGATTAGGACCCTTTGATTGTGTAGTAAAAGATGTCTAGTGAAGGCTACGGACCCCTTCTTAGGAGATAAAAGTTCATTTACGCGTAATTAAATTTTTTTATATACAAATATTACATTTTATTACAAATAAAATTCATTAAGCCTTTATACAGTCATACTGAAATAGGAAAAAAAAAATATATAAAAAGAATATATTTATTTAAATGCAAAAGTCTGTGAAAATATTCCGAGTAAAAATGTTGGTGAAAAAAATAAAAATTCAAATGTTTAGGTTATATACAAGGATCCCCTAGATTCCATTCAACGATCCCCAAGGTTTCTATGGACAACATGTTAAGAAAGCCTTACCTAAGTGCATTATTCAATTAAAATAACAAGAATACACATCTTTAAGATTGGTCGCCTTTTTGATCCAAGTCAACAACATTTTCTGAAGACTCACTTTTTTCTTTACTACTGCAGAATGTCCAAATATAAAAGACCTTTAGGGCTGGTGATAATTTGTTGAGGATACGCAAGTCCCTCTCCACGTACGCGTAATAACAGTAACAATATTAATAGCAATGGAAGTAATATTATTTAAGGAAAACAAATGAAAGAAAATAGTCAAAACGCGCTAATAATATAATTAATAAACAAAAACTACCACATCATTAAAAAGGACCCACTCATTAAGAAAATAATTAAATAATTATTAAATAATTAAGAAAATAATTATAAAATAATAAAAAAAACTACTAATTACTCATAATGTAAGGAAAAACAATGAAGTTATATAAACAACACAACACGTGAAAACAACAAATTCTAATATAAATTAACACCGCCAACAACAATCAATTGCAAATGACAATAGGTATTTTAATAGAACACGTAACGGAAAATACATAACAACTAAATACCCCAATTATAACCGAATAAATAAATAATTATAACCAACAAATAGGTTGAACAGGGTAGACCAAAATGCTGCTTGAGCGGAAAAAAAAGATCATCAGAGCTAGTCCGCTCTTCCCTCATTTCCTTAAAAAAAAAAAATAAAATAAATTGCACTCGTTAAGACAGAAAGAAGGTGGACACTAATGTTGGTGTCTGATTTGTCTGTTGTCCTCCATCTAACTGTCTAACGAGTGCCAGTTAATTACCTGTATTTATTTATAATTTACTACGCACATGGCTCAGATTTCCTTCATTATTTAAATACTAGCAGAACAATTAATCAGTAGAAAACGCTGTCTTTCGAAGTTGGTGTCTGATTTGTCTAGTATCCTCCATCTTTCTGTCCAACCAGTGCCGATTAATTACCTGTATTTATTCATTATTTACTAATCACATGGCTCAGATTTCCTTCATTATTTCAGTATTATCAGAACAATTAATCAGTAGAAGACCTTGGACTTGGATGTTGGTGTCTGATTTGTCTGAATTACCTATATTTATTGATTTATTTTCTGCTAGATTCTGTTGGGTTCTATCCATCATTTCCACATTCGTGATCTGTCTATGTCACTTCAATCCTTCTATTTTATACAAGCACCCATTTATGAAAGTCTGTACCTCTTCCTACTTCTAGAAAACTGTAGACGTATCGTATCTTAACATTCTGACAGAGCATTAAACAATTTTTAAAAACAGTTTTTTATTTTTTATTTATTTTGGCTTACGCAAATCACTCCTTAACGAGTGTTCGCGGTGACATAAACTGCCTTGAAATAAGTATTTACAGGTCTGCCTCCCGCTGACCAGACATGGAATAAGAAATTTGAAATTCTGGCTCAGGCCTGGCACAGTTTAAAAACTGAATGTAACGTTTTATAGCTGTTATTTATTTATTGCTGCCCCGTTCTGTTTTATTACCTGTTTTTTTTTTTATATATATACTAGTTTGCTAGCTGAGTACGCAGTTGTGAACGAATGTCGGCTACTGTTGGATGATTGTTGGATGGTTATGTGTGAAATAGTTGTAAGATAAAAGTTACTGCTTATGTGTGATCCTGTGAAATAGTTTGTCACATAAATATTGAGTCGATCTGTTTTCCTCTCCGGCAGTATTTAGTTGCATTTTTGTGTGTACTAAGTTTCCGTGGTCGCCGCGAAAAATTATCCATCTGTGGACAGATTACAGACACGCAATTATCAGTCGGACACACCTGAGCTGAAATGTTGAAATAGTCCGGGCAATGTAAGAAGTTATATGTAAACATTGCCGAGAGAGTGATCGGATGTTTTCATTCCATATTTGGGAGACATGACCTTTGCAGTAATGCACAGAAATTTCCTAGTGGAAATATTTTGAATTACCCCACAAAACACGCATGTTTGAAACGATTAGCAGACATTCGGAATGAAGACACAACACCCTTTCCGATTGAAGCACTGCTTAACATTGTAACAAACAAATGCGTGGGAAGACAGGCAATATAACCTGACACTTTAGCCAGGTTAAAGCACTGTGAAAATTCACTCGTGCCAAGAAGTCAACCAGACCTTGCCAGAGTTAAGAATAGTACCAGACCGGACTTTGTTGGAGCATATTGAGGACTTAGAGCCCAGGAAATCGCTACCAATTTAACAAGGAAAACCGGAATCTGAGGGAACTGAAACACAAGTCAAAGGGGAAACTTATTGCTAAAATAACAACACCCCAGACCACGTGTAAAAGGCATCGTCAAGCTGCCTTAAACTATTTCTCTGAGCCAGCAGTCTGTGAGCCTAAAGATTGGCTTGGTGGTCCTAGTTGAGGGTACTATTTCTGGAACAAGTGAGGATATAAGTGGCCTGAAGTCAACGTTAGACACCATCATCAGACGGGTCTTAGAGACGCGGGATCAGCTTTGCAGTTACTCCCTGATTCTACTCGGAACGTGCTGCAACTCTTAATCTTGACCAGGGACGCGTGCACTCCAGTCATCTATCTGCAAAGACCAAAACATCAGCAGGAGCAGAAACAATTATTGGCAGCTAAGTAAAACTTAAAAGCTGCCAAGTGAACTGTCCATTTTCGAAAACCATAACATCACTCTGTGATGAATACTTTTTTCTAAACAATTATTCATTTGTTATAACTATTATGGGGGCACACCCAGCCAAAAATGGGTTATCTTTTTCAAAAATTAACAGAAAAATAACTAACAAACTTGTTGACATAAAATTTGGCCACATATTACAAGAGATATTATATTTTATGATGAACAAAGTTTACTTTATAAATTTTAATGTTTTATGTGAAAATAATTATTAAATAACATGAAGTGATGAAAAAAAATTGAAAGGAAAACCCCCAGTGCACCTGGGAATGAATTTCACTAAACAAAAAGTGCAAAGAATGCCAAACCAGCAGATGATGTGCATAACATCCTTACCTATGGCGTGAACCACCCAAAAATGTCTGCCCCAATGAGCTTTGTAGATATGGCTCTTGCAATATGACCCTTTTAAATAGCACAAATTTAGAACTTTGTTTAGCAATATCTCTGTTTCTATACCATGTAAGAAAAAAGTGGAGGTTCATGCCATAAAGGATAATATGGGCTATTAAGTGTGCAAAAATTTGAAGGCTATAGCTTTAAAGTTGTAGAAAATATCACCGGAACTGTGAATCGCAGGCCATGTTTTCGTTAAAGTTTAGTTTTTAAAATGTTAAAACACTTATCTGATAAGAGCTCAGTATCCCCCAGGAAGATACGGCTGATCCTCTCTTTGTGTCTGCTCTTCATCCAGGGACAAGCCTCCTATGTCTCTGTGGTGGGTTTTGATGTTATGAATTGTTGTTATGTATTATTATTGTATTAAATGAGATCAGCTATGAAGGTCCCTGAATTTAACAAATAGTATTGTAAACTTTTCAGAGTACCTTTCCGCTACCACCCTTTTGATCTCATTCAAAATTAATCTATATTATTATTAAAATGACTTCGTGTAGTGTCTAGGGTTATGAATTTAGATAGTAATGTGCAATAACCAACTAACATACAAACAAATAGTTTATTATCCACAACAACCAACAGTATTACAACAATAACATACAAACGACACTTTAAAAGGCTATCTTATTTAAGACAGTGGTTGAAATTTGTGTAAATAGAATTTTTTACAATTTATTATCCTGATTCTAATTTATTTTGAACCAGGACTGACAATCAAAAGTGAAATCAAAAGAATCATTTACAACAGTCCAATAACACAGTAGATCTTCTGTCCATACATACAATATTATTCTAATATGAGTGTGTAGTTGTATTCTTCTACTTTGAGGTAATACTGGTATCAAACAATAGGTTGTTGGTTATAATCACTCCCTATAAGTTATGTCTGTTTTCGTTTGTCACTTGTGGAAATATTAATAACTATTCACAGTTTTCTTCACTATCGCTTTCTAGTTCTTTTATGTTGAGCTGCCAGGTGCCGAACAAGAACTTAACTTGGCAGGAGAATACAGGTAGATCGTTTCCTCTGCTCGCTTGACAATCTGTTCCACCTGTTTGATAGGCAATGGCCACTAGCATGGGCTCGAAGTATACAGATAGAGTCCTGAATCGAGCAGTTCTCAAGCGTTTGGTACTACATTAACGTCAGTACCCAGGACCCTGAAATGTGAAGGTTATGCATCCTTCTTTATACCTAGTATACAACAGTATTCCACATTTAAGTACAGGTACATTACAAACAAACGAAAAGGGTCATAGCCTTATGCCAACCTATGCCTCCATTATCTTTTGATGTGACAATGTACACCAGTATTCCTCTCCCCTAATAGTTACAACGCCACTGCAATTCCAGCTGTAATCTTTTCCATACAATAGGATAGGTGTTATGCTCCTTGATGACAATCATACATATTTTCTTGTAGTCTAACACCTCTCTGATAGTCTACCACATGGTGGATCAATCTCTAGGCTCTGCCTAAGTTTGCTACAGACCCACTTACTTATAGCCATACATTATTATCTCACATTCAATTTTTATTCTAGATACATGTTAATAAAGTCAATCTTACCACATTTATTCAATGAAATACACAAGTGAACGGTGACTGGCACACTTTCGATCTGCCGTTCTGTCCAGGCTTTTGAGAAATATTGTTTACACAGCACAAGCCTGCTCTCATCGCTCCTTGGCAAAATTTTGTTATAAAATGGCGTCCTCACCTAATGCTTTTCCCCCAATATCAACTACTCTGGCCAATGATTATCCTTATTTCACTTGTAAACAAAGTCTTTCAAAAATACAATTCAACTTTCTACTACGTTACTCGGGTAATATATGTTTAGTACGAGGTCGGCAAATAATATTTCTCCTCACTTCAAATTCCACCCAATCCCCTTCATCGTACTATCTTAGCCTTTCTTCGACCTAATTTTTTCCCGAAAAAATATGCTATCCAATCTAAGTAGACATGACTTGACCTGACAGTATCTCCGATTCTCTATGTATTATCCCCAATATTTGATTATCTAATGGACTATTTATGTAATTGATAACATATTCTTAGTCAGCAAAGCCACAGGTACACGAATATATGATTTTTTATGGGGCTACGAGGTTTGGTTCAATATTCCATATTTTTTTCCATGTTAGTTGTTGATTTTTAAACTACCTCCTGTTCAATTCTTTTCTCATGTACTTTCAAGCTAATTACGAGAGTTTATGTCATTCGCAATAAGAGCTAAGCGTGTTTCCCTGACTGTAGTGTCCACTTTTTCTAACTTTTTCATCGTAATTTGAAAAACCGCCTAAGGCAATACTAGCAAGTAGTTTTTTTTTTAGAAACAATGTGAGACGTGATTTGTGTTGGGTTTTCTCCGTTTCCCCTCCCCTCTACAATGTATTTAGGCAAATACTTAGTTGACCTAGGGAAGTGGAACATTTGTCTCAATGACGAATTTGAAAAATAGGGTACCCTTTTGGTTCGGCCATTGCGTTATCAAATAATACGCTGAAGGCGTAGGCGACAACTTACGATTCTCGCCGAAAATTTTTATTACTTTCTTATCTGTGACTTTATGCACTATACTGTTATAATCTAATTTAGATAGTGTATTTAGAAGATTACCACAGTCTCTTGGCTCTTCTTGCTTCGAGAGAAGCAGCTTTAACTTTCCTTTGTGAATGTTTTATGCGAAGACTGTCTTTTTCTACACAGAATGTATGCATACATTTTCCCGGCCGAATGTCCCATTCCTAAAGGATTGTTTTCAGGCTGTTAGCTCCATCATTAAAGATGCACACAGCAATTGCAACAGCTGTATTTACAGTTGAAAGTCATTGATTTTTTTTATTTTAGGGCAATATTTGCATATTAAACTGTTCAATGATTCATTAGAATTTTGAGTGTAACCTTGCAGGCACTTTCTCAATAATTCTGTCTTGGAGAGGTCTTTGAATATGGGCTTAATAGCCTCCATGACAGCAATTGGAAGGTTTCCCTTGTGCTTAAAGTCATTCACTATGCCATCTCTGACAGCCTGTTTGTAGGGACACCAGTCAATGTTGCAAAAGTTATGAACCGGATTATCATCTGTTGATGTCTTATGGAAATACACCGCCCAAACCTCTTCTCGCATTTTGCAAAGGTTGTTTTTGTTAGCTCGTATGGCATTTCCATAGTATACCTGTAGCTTATCAATGACACTATCTGTTAGTCTACCCTTACCACCTATGGATTTACCATCAGGCAAAGACTTCCCTCTAGAAAGTTTCTTAAGATTTTTCAGCCGAGTACCCATACTTTTCTGAACATGACCCACACATTCAATTTTTTCTATCAGACAATCCTCTCCATAAGGCTTGGATTCAAACACCTTTTTTGAAACTGTTAGTGTCTCCATCCCCAATGAACTTTGTATACCTGAGATTATACTTGTCTGCTGAGCAAGAAAAAATGTTACAAGCTGCTGCTGCTTCCATTAACCCTGAGGATCCGTGATGGGTCATCGTTTAAACCTCAGCATGACTTTGTTTTCATTGTTGAAATTTGTCTGTGTTGTGGTCTTGTTTCTCACAGTACTGACAAGATTTGCACATTTTACTCTTTGTCTGAGTATCTATTACCTTTCCAGTTTGCAAGCCAATCACAGTTGTGGCACCAACAATAGATGAATGGCCTCTGATCATCCAGGTACCATCATAAGATACATCAATGTCTCGGAACTTGTTGTCACTTTCTTCTGCACTCCCATACTCTTGAACAGCAGCATTTTTCATGCTAATAATTTGCACCCTAGTAGCAGCATCCTCCATTCCTTTCTGTATAATAGCACTGCTGCTGTGTCTAACTGAGGGTGTAAATCCATTATACCACAGAAAGTGTTTAAGTCGGTGTGACTGCAGCCAATACAGCGCATGGCAAAAGCTGCACGCCGATTGATAAGATTTATCTTTACATTCCCTACTGAGAGCTGACTACTTGAAGGGAAATGTTTTTGTTCATGACAGTTTGCACTATTACAATGAAATACAAATTCACTCCCAAGTCCTTGCCTTTTGACTTCAACTAATTGTACAGAACTTTGGCAACAGGTACACAACAATTTTTCAGCAATGTTCTGACCAAGAAGACCCATGTCAGCAATTCTGTGTCCCTCAAGCAAATCAGTATTATTAACATTATAATTACCTTCCTCGTCAGTTTCTGCAGAATCTGTGTCACAGCTTCGCTCAAACATATCCTCATCAGAGTCATGAGTTAGGTTGCTAATGTCCAGAATTTTCTGCTCTGATCGTGAAAGGGGCGTGGCATTTCGTTTCATTCCAATATCAAAACATTCAGTCTGCATCGATGGTGTTGAACTATGAACGCATGGCTCAGTACCGAATGTCGATGCATTCTGTAGGATTGTTTTCCTTTCATTTCGTTCAGCCGTATGTTGATTGCCATGCAATTTACGCTTCTTTGATATACCTTTACCGAACTTTTTTGTCTGAAGGCATAATTATCACAAATATATTCACGTATTTCCACAAATTAACTCAAAGTTTCAATCACATTTATGTTTTTATTTTTTTACCGCCATGATGGATGAAAAAGGAGTATTCATTGTATTCGTTGTATTGAGTATATTTTTTCTAGGGAGCGTTTATTATTTGGTATACCTTCCAATATGAAGGTTAGCAAAAAAGCATATTTTGGGACTAAAAGTCAGCGATTTTTGGAACACACTCATTCTCTTTGAACATTGATAACTCATAAACTATTACAGATAAACACATAATTCAAAAAGAATATCGAAGTAAAAAGGCTTATAAATATTTAAAACACAATTATTATATGCAAATCAAAAATAACCTTTTTTGTCTATTTCTGGGTGTATATGCCCCCTTAAACAGAACTGATTATTAAATTTGTTACTTGTATAAAGACAAATCTAAAGTTGATTTAATCATTTTGAATGTACTACATCCGTTTGTCTCAGACAATTTCTTAACTACACTTAAGCAGAGCTAAATAATAATAAGAGCATATTCGCTGAATAAACTCAGCTGGGGGCTTGTACAAGCTAAAATTATATTACAAAATCCTTCACAAAAGTTGACGGCAGAAACTAGAGTTAACGTGCTCAGCCAATGCAGCATTGTTCTCGCTTTCTGAATATCTTGTGAGGCCTCCTTTAAGTAGAAGCATCATTATCCTTCTATCTACAACTCTGCCAAGAGTAATCTTATGCGAAGGTAGACACCTTTGAAGACCCACATTAGTACTCTTGAGTTTTGGCCACTGTTGGACCCCTACTGTAGAGCTAAGGGGATGCCACCCGTGACGTAGTTGTAGGATAAAAGTGACTGGTTATGTGTGATCCTATGATTTGTGTGAAATAGGTGTAGGATAAAAGTGACTGGTTATGTGTGATCCTATGATTTGTGTGAAATAGGTGTAGGATAAAAGTGGCTGGTTGTGTGTGATCCTATGATTTGTGTGAAATAGGTGTAGGATAAAAGTGGCTGGTTATGTGTGATCCTATGATTTGTGTGAAATAGGTGTAGGATAAAAGTGGCTGGTTATGTGTGATCCTATGATTTGTGTGAAATAGGTGTAGGATAAAAGTGGCTGGTTGTGTGTGATCCTATGATTTGTGTGAAAAGTAGGTAGGATAAAAGTGAAGTGGCTGGTGTGTAAAACTGGTTGTGTGTGATCCTATGATTTGTGTTTAATAGGTGTAGGATAAAAGTGACTGGTTGTGTGTGATCCTATGATTTGTGTGAAATAGGTGTAGGATAAAAGTGACTGGTTGTGTGTGATCCTATGATTTGTGTGAAATAGGTGTAGGATAAAAGTGGCTGGTTGTGTGTGATCCTATGATTTGTGTGAAATAGGTGTAGGATAAAAGTGGCTGGTTGTGTGTGATCCTATGATTTGTGTGAAATAGGTGTAGGATAAAAGTGGCTGGTTGTGTGTGATCCTATGATTTGTGTGAAATAGGTGTAGGATAAAAGTGACTGGTTGTGTGTGATCCTATGATTTGTGTGAAATAGGTGTAGGATAAAAGTGACTGGTTGTGTGTGATCCTATGATTTGTGTGAAATAGGTGTAGGATAAAAGTGGCTGGTTGTGTGTGATCCTATGATTTGTGTGAAATAGGTGTAGGATAAAAGTGGCTGGTTGTGTGTGATCCTATGATTTGTGTGAAATAGGTGTAGGATAAAAGTGGCTGGTTGTGTGTGATCCTATGATTTGTGTGAAATAGGTGTAGGATAAAAGTGACTGGTTGTGTGTGATCCTATGATTTGTGTGAAATAGGTGTAGGATAAAAGTGGCTGGTTGTGTGTGATCCTATGATTTGTGTGAAATAGGTGTAGGATAAAAGTGGCTGGTTGTGTGTGATCCTATGATTTGTGTGAAATAGGTGTAGGATAAAAGTGGCTGGTTGTGTGTGATCCTATGATTTGTGTGAAATAGGTGTAGGATAAAAAGTGGCTGGTTGTGTGTGATCCTATGATTTGTGTGAAATAGGTGTAGGATAAAAGTGGCTGGTTGTGTGTGATCCTATGATTTGTGTGAAATAGGTGTAGGAAAGAAAAAGGTGGCTGGTTGTGTGTGATCCTATGATTTGTGTGAAATAGGTGTAGGATAAAAGTGGCTGGTTGTGTGTGATCCTATGATTTGTGTGAAATAGGTGTAGGATAAAAGTGGCTGGTTGTGTGTGATCCTATGATTTGTGTGAAATAGGTGTAGGATAAAAGTGACTGGTTGTGTGTGATCCTATGATTTGTGTGAAATAGGTGTAGGATAAAAGTGGCTGGTTGTGTGTGATCCTATGATTTGTGTGAAATAGGTGTAGGATAAAAGTGGCTGGTTGTGTGTGATCCTATGATTTGTGTGAAATAGGTGTAGGATAAAAGTGGCTGGTTGTGTGTGATCCTATGATTTGTGTTTAATAGGTGTAGGATAAAAGTGGCTGGTTGTGTGTGATCCTATGATTTGTGTGAAATAGGTGTAGGATAAAAGTGGCTGGTTGTGTGTGATCCTATGATTTGTGTGAAATAGGTGTAGGATAAAAGTGGCTGGTTGTGTGTGATCCTATGATTTGTGTGAAATAGGTGTAGGATAAAAGTGGCTGGTTGTGTGTGATCCTATGATTTGTGTGAAATAGGTGTAGGATAAAAGTGGCTGGTTGTGTGTGATCCTATGATTGATTTGTGTGAAATAGGTGTAGGATAAAAGTGGCTGGTTGTGTGTGATCCTATGATTTGTGTGAAATAGGTGTAGGATAAAAGTGGCTGGTTGTGTGTGATCCTATGATTTGTGTGAAATAGGTGTAGGTAGGATAAAAGTGGCTGGTTATGTGTGATCCTATGATTTGTGTGAAATAGTTGTAGGATAAAAGTGGCTGGTTGTGTGTGATCCTATGATTTGTGTGAAATAGGTGTAGGATAAAAGTGGCTGGTTGTGTGTGATCCTATGATTTGTGTGAAATAGGTGTAGGATAAAAGTGGCTGGTTGTGTGTGATCCTATGATTTGTGTGAAATAGGTGTAGGATAAAAGTGGCTGGTTGTGTGTGATCCTATGATTTGTGTGAAATAGGTGTAGGATAAAAGTGGCTGGTTGTGTGTGATCCTATGATTTGTGTTTAATAGGTGTAGGATAAAAGTGACTGGTTGTGTGTGATCCTATGATTTGTGTGAAATAGGTGTAGGATAAAAGTGGCTGGTTGTGTGTGATCCTATGATTTGTGTGAAATAGGTGTAGGATAAAAGTGGCTGGTTGTGTGTGATCCTATGATTTGTGTGAAATAGGTGTAGGATAAAAGTGACAGAACAAGCATACTTACATTACTTTTGTGTGTAGGATAAAAGTGGCTGGTTGTGTGTGATCCTATGATTTGTGTGAAATAGGTGTAGGAAAAACGTTGCTGGTTGTGTGTGATCCTATGATTTGTGTGAAATAGGTGTAGGATAAAAGTGGCTGGTTATGTGTGATCCTATGATTTGTGTGAAATAGGTGTAGGATAAAAGTGGCTGGTTGTGTGTGATCCTATGATTTGTGTGAAATAGGTGTAGGTAGGATAAAAGTGGCTGGTTATGTGTGATCCTATGATTTGTGTGAAATAGTTGTAGGATAAAAGTGGCTGGTTGTGTGTGATCCTATGATTTGTGTGAAATAGGTGTAGGATAAAAGTGGCTGGTTGTGTGTGATCCTATGATTTGTGTGAAATAGGTGTAGGATAAAAGTGGCTGGTTGTGTGTGATCCTATGATTTGTGTGAAATAGGTGTAGGATAAAAGTGGCTGGTTGTGTGTGATCCTATGATTTGTGTGAAATAGGTGTAGGATAAAAGTGGCTGGTTGTGTGTGATCCTATGATTTGTGTGAAATAGGTGTAGGATAAAAGTGACAGAACAAGCATACTTACATTACTTTTGTGTGTATTTGTTTTACTTCTTTCTGTTTGTCGCTTCTCTCTGCATCTGTCTCTCGGTTCGTGTTTTTCCTTGTTTTTTTAAAAAAATGTGAATGTCTCCATGGTGACTTACTCAGTTTTTGTGTTCTTCTCTGCCCCTATATCTCTATGACATTCTCCCTTTCTCATCCTGATTCATTCTTCGGTGTTCCATCTGCATTGAAAATCTCTTCTCTCAAGGTCGAGCAGATAAAATATTTTAGTCATGTTTGTATCTGATGGCCATGTTGGACCAGAGAGTTGGGTGCAGGCGTTCGGAAGTATGGTTGGGGGCGATATCGTCAGGGGATTGACAGGGGAGGGTCTATGTGTGCCACGTAGACAGTGATGGGAGATATTGGAGATCCATTGCAGCCGACCTTCGATGTGAAGATGTCAGCTGATATGATCTGATTTCTCCATAGATTAATTGATTATTGACTGTGTTAAGAGTCACTGTTATGCTGTCCCTTTAAGCATAGTTTAAATCACTAGCATGAATGATCTTGTGAACATCAATGTCATATTATAAGTGTGATTCACGCTCTCTCTATACGAGCATTCAGTCTTCTCAGTAAGACGCATTTTTTGTTGAAACACCATAATTATCACATACGGTTATCTGCAGAAGTAAGTATTGCTATCTGTAATATTTACTTCCGAAACACCAGCACCACTATTGCATTTACTGCTTTTTGTTTAGAGATAGGAGCGTACAGTGGCTGAGTAGTTTGAACGTTTTCTTCTGGAGGCAAAGTTACCGGGGTCAAAAGCGTGTAGCGTTATTCTCTAGTCTACTCAGCTGTTAATGGGTCGGCTCTTGAGTTAGGACAAGTCAAAGCAGCGATGATGGGAGGGGAACCGGTCATCCGGCCACGAAAAGCTGAGACGCAGTATAGGTGAAGGTCTCTAACCCTTCACTCCCCTACAGAGGTATTTGCTATAAGAATATCTTTACCGTTACCTAATGAGAGCAAGCTTTGTCATCCGTAACACTACTTACCTGTTGCCGAAACACTGCGACATCACTACCAGAACGGCACTTGGATTATTTTCCCCTGCCACCAGGCGATGTTCCACAAGACTTGTACACTGTACGTATATAAATTAACAGAGGTGGAAGGGGCGGTGGAGCGTTAGATTTAATATCTTTAGGTGTTTGTACAAGGATGTTTTTAGTCTGTGTTCGCACCTGCATTACATCTAGATGTTACTTCTTCTTCTTACCTTGCTTCTTCTTATGTTGTTTATGAATGTGGTATGTTTCCAGAACCTAGCCATGCCAGCTAATATATATACACAAGATTGTGTTTCATGTATGGGGAAAGCCAGGTGCATTAATAACTCATTTCGTTGATGTTATAAATGATTATTTTTGCGTTATGTTTGTTTGACCCTTGACTGCAGCAATTATTAACGGACAAATTGAAGTTTATTATTCGTTCATAGTTTCGGCTTTCGTTCCATGTGGAACAAGCAATAATTACTGCAGATGTTCTCCTTGCAGGTACCATTCAAGTGCTCCTGTAATGGCGCTTTCTGAGGCAGTATGTTTTATATGATGAGGTTGCCAGTATCATGTACAGTTAGTTAAGTTACCGACAAGGAGGAAGCCACCAAGGGAATTGCTTTATTTGGTGGGATACCAGGGATTGGAATTGTGAGCGATTGTGTTGAGATTAGTCACGATAATAAACATAATATAATAAAATTAGTTTTGTGTTACATGTGGGATTCTCTACAATAATGGGGATAAATTTTTTGGGTTTTGGGGGCGAAGTCGAGGGTGGTGGGTTGGGCGGGGGGGTGTGGGGGTGGGGGGGCGCACAATCACCCTGCCACCCGCCTATTTTCCAATCTCCATATTGATTTTTAGAGTAATTCATATATCTCTCCTTCGCCCTCCCCTTATGTAGGCCACCAGGACTGAGTGTACTATTGTATTAGACCAAAAGCACATAGTATGAGAAAGTCCCTGAGAGGGAAAGATGATGATTGAGAAGAGAAGTCTCTGGGACGATGATATCACATCCCCCTCATGAGATCAGATAGATTTTAAGATAGGATCTTAGAATGACAGGGAAAGACGGGAAGGGGAATTATCAGTAATGACCCTGTGTTGGAAGGAAAGAAAGGATGAGGCAACTATTGGCTTCGAAGGCGTGTGAGGGACACCCATCCAGATAATTTTACAAACTCTATAACTCGACACCCATGACGTTATTTAAATAGCTATAGATCTCACCACCTAAAATCTGACTACCAAAATCCAAGGTGATGTGAAGGTTCCCCCCTAAAGAGTGCCAAACACCACTCCACTAACCTATTTATCAACAAAATAAACGTTATAAATCCCAATTATTTAAAAAACAAAAACCTAAAACACAATCCAAAATACAACAAAAAATAAACAAAAAAACAAAAAATTAACCACAAATCAACAAAACCCAATCACATCACAAACAATCCATAATCCCACATACATAAACCACAACTCTAATCTCCTACACCCTTAATCCTACATTAACACTAAACCCTTAAAAAACACCACAATATATACAAAACAA